>OMOV01097219.1:370-11018 GCA_900312565.1 Beryx splendens | reverse complement strand
TTTAACTCAATTTGGGATGCAGGCATGAGTGAAAGCAGCTAATGATTTGGCCGACTGGATGTTCTCTCCTAGTCCAGACTGAAAAAACACAAAGATAAAATGTCCATCAGTCAGTCAGTCAGTCAGTCAGTCAGTCAGTCAGTTAGTCAACCAGCAGTGAGTCAGCCAACCAGCCAACCAACCAGTCAGTCAGTCAGTCAGTCAGCCAGCCAATTAATCAGTCAGTCAGTCAGCAGTAAGACTGATGATAACTGAAACATGAGGAAAATGGGAAACAAGATGGAGACTGGGTCTTTTTCAAAAAAGGTTAATACCATGTAATATTTCCTCTCATATCATAGTGCTTCAAGATCCAACATGTTTTTCACAGAGATAGAGAGAAGATAATGAGCTTTGCTGACACGATGAGTTCAGTAACATTTGCTGTATGTTTTGAATGTTCGCTGAACAGGTTGAGGTCATGACCTCTTGGTACATTCAAGACGACTCCCACTCTTTTGTCCAACAACAAGAGAGATCATATATTTATTTATATTCATGCTCAGTGCAAACGCACCCTGAAAACCTCGCCGGTGCCCCTGTAATTGCCTGTATCTAATCTGTCAGGGTCACTGGCAAATGTCAGCTTGGCCACACTGGGCTTAGTTTAAATGTGAAGGGCATTAAACTCCCAAGAACTAATAAGACCTGTCAACCAGTGGCAGACTCCCATTCACAGCGCCATAGGGGAAGGCCCAGCGATTGATTGGCTTATTGTAACTAATGTGACGTCAAGGGGAGCCTGAGGCGGATGCCCCTGATGCGTCTCAATAGCGCATTGTGCACGGGCCAGTCCAGGAATGAATACACACACATATTCGACCTCCCCAATCCCACTAAACAGCAGCCATACGCACCAACGGGGGGGAGGAAACTCTTTCAGATGTGATGGGGGGATTATTAGTGTGGCGGATAGGTTCCCCATGATGTCAGCCATCCGAGGATTCTCATGTTGATGAGGTCAACTTCCTCCTGGCTAAACGGGAACAGAGCTCCATCATGGGTCTGGCTCCGCTACAGGTCCCTCTCAAGGCTGCATGTGTCGGGAAGACTTTTCAAAGAAGCTTTTGGCTTACACTAAGAGAAGAGAGTATTTTTTTACTCCAGTAATGTAATAAAGTACAGTTTTGTGGTACTTTCGCTTGGTTAGATATGTTGAATTTTGGCGGGACGTGTTCTTTTTTTAACACCCAACTCATCAAGATTCAACTTCCAATGACCCTGATAATCTGTTGTTCTTCTTGATATCAGTTGTTCCAAAGACGTAACATAACTTGAGCTCCCAAGAAAATAATAATATAGGGATTACTTTATCATTGATTTGTTGAGGTTTTGTATGTATGACTTTTCAAATGTTTTCAAATGTGAGCAAGTTGGTGATATCAGTACAGTATTAGCCAATATTAGTGCTTGATTGTAATGATCAACTGATGAGGGTGTATCAATACTCAACAGTAAAAATGGTTTACTAAGGTGAAACTTTGCTTTAAATTCCCCTCTGATGTTCCCTCTAGGCTGTGTGTGCCAGGAGGCCATTCTGACTGTACATGACTTGACTTTATACAGCCAACTGTGGGAGTGAAGAGGGCAAGAACACGGACAAACTGTTTAAAATGAGGCGAGTAATTCTTGATGGGAATGTGAAGTAGTTTAGGTTCTTTGGCCAGGGGAGTAAACACAAGCAGTGGAAGTGGGTTTCCCCTTAAGTGGACTATCAGAGGGTTGCGTCAGTTTTCAAGGAAGCAATCGATTCAATAAGGTGACGTATGACCAGCCATCTAGAACATTAGTTCAATTCGCATGCCTTGTTGATGTTTGGATGAAAACAGCTTGTCTAGTCCCAGCAAAAACAATTCTGATCCCAGTGTCGATCCCACATCGTCGTCAAGGACACTTCATTATTGTTGTCATACTTGTCTGAATTTTTCTCAGCAGAGACGCAAGGCTGGGTCAAAACAGCTGAATAACATGAATTATCAAACATGCTTTTCAAGGCACATTCTGTAAATATTGTGTATATGCAGCGCTTGTTTTGTGGAATGATCACTGATCCGTGTGTGTTTGTGATGACGAAATACTTGCTTATTCAGGAAATGTCAAGAAACTATCAGAAACTTTTGGTAACAGCATTCACATCTTTGAAGGATTAAGTTACCCCTCCACAGCTCTGTCGACATCTTTCCAAACACTGCCGGGTCTATCTGTTTAAAGTGAGGATTGGGGTTTACAACTTTCTGCAAACGTAATCTTTCCCCGAAACTGAAAACCAAGGCCAAACAAACAGAAACGATACCAGGGCTAAGCCAGCGCCGAGAGTACATGACCTGCTCATCACATTAACATGAACCTGAATATGTTACTGTAGGGGCTACGGAGCTGAGTGTTAGCATAAAGCTTTGAAGTCCATCGTCGGAGAGAAATAGGAAGGGGATAAACATATTTATTCAGCCTTTCCCCACCTTTGGCTTTGAGAAAATGCTGATCCATGTGTAGGGAAATGCGGTTTCGCTGGTTCGTGAAGCAGCATAATTGTGCCTGTTGAGGCGTCTGCTGCTCCCACACCATCAATAGACAATATAAGACAAGAACAGATGCAGCTTCTACAATACAATAGGCTCTGACAAAAGGGAATTACAGCCCTCGCAGCTGAAAAGTGGCTTTTTATTTCTGTGCTCCTGGGAATGGCGTTAAAGGGTGGAGCACGTATTGACTAAAAGCATTGATTCTCACACAAAGATGTAGTGGCAGAAAGGGAGGCGAGCTAGCATCTGGACCGATCTGTCAGTCCCCAATCTCCACCCAGTCCGTAAAGAAGAAACAAACACACCGAGGAAGAAACCCAGTGGGGAGAGAAATATTGGACAGGAAATGATTCATCTACAGACAGAGGCGAGCGATACATCAGTCTTTGTAGTCTCCGAAACCACATAGCCTCTGAGAAGCTTATATGAGACGGGAGATGGCGTCCAGAGCCGTGTGTTCATGCGTTTGGGGGCCGTGCTGAGCCGACTGAACAGCTGTCAGGCAGGCTGCAGGTGAAAGATGAGTCAAGTCTTAGGGGGAGACATCACTCATCGATGGACTGACACATCTAAGAAAAAAAAAGAAAGAGACAGGAGAGAGGAGAGAGCAGTCAACAAATACTCATGCACTGTTGAGTCCTGAGCCAGGAGGTAGTCATCGCTGTCCGGCCCATCCCATCCCAGCCCATCCCAGCTCTTACGAGTCCAGTCACTCCAGAGGGAAATAGGACATGATGCAATGCATGACATGGGCTTTGACTATAAACACAGTCACTTTCCAGAAGCGCTCGTCATGTCCTGTGCCTCAGCGTCATTTTGCAGACTAATTCCCATTTCATGCCAAGACTTTGATTTTTTTAATCCCTTGATACGAAGTTAAAACTGCATTAGGGACCTCATGGGACATGATGTCAGCAAACAGCACACAGCTTGTTCATTGTTTACCAAATCTGTTATCATTTTGTACTGAAGGATACCAAAGGGACAAGAAAGGCAAAAGGTTTAAGGTTGGTGAGTCCAGCTTTCACTGGACGGAGCGCTCACTCACTGCTGTTCAGGCAGTAGTTTGTATTTCAATCTTAAGTTTTGAGGACAAATAGTGTGAATTTACAGCACTTCAATTAGAGGGGGTGGGACGCTCTTCTCTATTGCACCCATACTGTTTGATTTAGTCCGATAAGACAGGTGCATTTTTACGTAACATCTTGCCTAGTGTAGCTTTAAAACACATTTGGTTGGCGTGCCTGTATCCATCCATATGTCAAAACAACCTTATGTAACACTACACAGCTGACAAAAAAATACATCTGGGCTTGATTTTAGAGTAGCTCTCATAGCTGAAAAAAATGTCACAGGCACTCGCACATGAGCGGTGGAGCGTCACAGAAACATACAGCTCCACTGCAGAAGTCGCCCTGCATCTATCCTGTTGTATTACAACTGCAGGGTGTTCCAGACAATTCTTCTTGGGCTTGGAGAAATAGAATAGCAGGGCTGCGTTTAAAAAGTGGGGAGTCTTCAGTGGGGTTGCCTCCTTATTTTTACACAGAATATCCCATCCAGCCCATCCAGTGCAACAAGCTTTTTGTTGAGACCGTGATAAAATATTATTTGGCCTCTATTAATAAAATTAGATTGTATTTTGAAGAGTGATTATAAGAGCTTGAAGAGCTATTTGAAGAGTGATTTTAAGATGGCATGCTTGTCAAAAGGCATATTAACAAGCATTGTGTGTCATTCAATTGCATTACAATCACCGCTGACCATATTACATCTTGGCCCATTGCATCTCCAAGTCAAAAGGTTTGGGTACTCCAGTCTAGACCAAGAGCAGCACGCTCCTGGCACCAGATAAATCCACATTTTAGACTAAGTGACAGTTAAACCATGCTGTGACCTCACAAAGTCTGACACCACAAAACTTCAAAGTGAAGTGGAGAGAATTAAAATGGCTTAATGACACTTTGAGAGAAGAGTAATAACCCATCACTGCCCACAGTTAAACCCGGGAGAGTTGGCCAACAAGGGCACAGGGATAATTTGCTTCTCTTTAATGAATACAATTGGTCTTTCAGTGTTGCAGTGACTCATTGGTTCAAAATAGCAGGATGCACTGAGGCACCATCCCAGGCTCATCCATTTTCTAATGGGATTTTCTGATAACTGATACATATATGCTTGTGTGAGGCATCATGTGGGAATGCATCTGGATGACATATAAGTCAGTTGCCATTGTCATGCATTAATGGCCTATAATGGATGTGCATTTGGCTGAAACTGATAAGGTCAAACTCTTTCATGTGATGACCAATTAACATGTTCATATCTCTGTGACAATTTCATTTCAGTTCCATTGAAGCGGTTTCCCATGATGACTCAGCCAAGTTTCAGAAATGATTTCATGGGTACGTTAATTTATGAGTAAAATAATGAGAACTCTAAAAACATGAGGGAGGAAACTCACGATTTGGAATGTGCACGATGGAACAATGTAGTGTTGCATAAATCCTGTTGTTTTTTGGCTATTTACAGCTAGACGATAGCACTGACAGATTATGCAAGTTCCTTCAGAAACTTGAGATCTCTTGGGTATGAAGCACAGCTGTATTAAGTCAATCCAAGGCCCCATTTCATATTTTCAGCTATGGTGTAGTGAACTTGGCCTCTCGGAAACACTAACCTGCTGCAACAGCTTACCACCAGCTTTTCACTTCCTTAATAAAGCACTGAAACACAGTCAGTTATTCCTTCAACCAAGCACAGTTGGATCTGCAATGTGGTAAACAATTATTTCTTTATTATATTTAACTTTTGCTTATCCATGCAACTTGATTAAAAACAAAGATTTAAAAACAAATTCTTATTCATAATTGGAAAAGGCAAAAGTGGAGGCTGAACTGATTTGGATTAACATTAAAAATACACAAACGAGAGACATGACAAGAAGACATAGAGTATATGCAAATCACTTACAGTTAAGGGCAGCAAGTTGTAGAGCAGTTGTGGAACACTGAGCATTACAATAAAGCTCTTGCTACTTAGCTTCAGACAATGTGGGCACAGATCAGGTATTACTAATATCTTTCTTTATGCTTGGATTAGTTTGTAATAACAGTTTGTCTATCAATGCAGACCATCTGTTTCGATTGGTTTGGTATCTAATCTACCTTGGAATAGATGTGTGCTTGGAAAAAGGCCTGCCCTTCGATTCCTTGTGGCTCTCATCACCGGAGAGCCACAAGGAACAAGATGGGTAATATTTCATTGATGCCAGAAGACTGGTTGTGTTTATATTAGACAAACAGCTCGCTGTGTGTATTACTTGCACTTTTAAGGAGAAAATGTTAGTTTAATGTTTAACTGTGTTTAAAAAAAGTGTTCTATTTCTTGGTTTGAAATAGTGCAGAAGAGCAATAGGTTGTCATCTCTTGTTAGGGAACAAGCTACTGGAACATTTCTTCAACTATGGGTTGGGACAATGGCCTGTTTCTGGTGGGTCTCCAACCAATCAGAGTGCTAGTTTTTGTGACCAAGAGAGACTGTTTGATGACTAAGATGCTCAGGCTGAAACCCCCCCCCATTAAGAACTGCTGCGATCCCCTTGATACACATAAACCATAGGCAATGTATCTAACTTCAGACCACCTGCAGTGAAGAAACCTCCAGGTTAACATCTCATCTCAGTTTAAATTGCAACATTATGTTTCTGAACAGTCTCCACCTCTGTTATGTGCCAAAGACTTGCCTTTTATTATGTGTCAGAGGGCCCTATAAAACCCACTCTGAATTCAGAAGAGAGAAAGTTTTCAATAACTTCGATGGATACAGGTGGGTGGATTTCCCCCAGTCAGCAAAGACTCGTTCTACATCAAATAAAGGCAGCACCTGCGCTAGCCGCTCACCTCGGGCTGTAAAACACTCTTTCAAAAACCGAGGGAGAAACCCCTAACAGGTGCACAGCTTACATCCTTCCATCAACCAAATCACAAGGTTTCTATCAAAGCTTTGTACTGGAGCCGGAGAGACACCCACAACCTCTGTGAGTTCTCCCTTCTCCCAGCTGAATAAGATTGCTTGCTCATATGTAAGCTGCCCACGACTTCCAGAGAAGCACTTGCATCCTCCAGGACTTCAGCTGGCCAAGGAGCCACAAGCAAATGAAATCTCTTGGGTTTTAGCTGTATTCAGTGGAAGTTTAATACTGCAGACAACACATCATAGCAGCTTTGACTATCATTACAGCTCCTCTCTTCCTCTAGAGTCCCTGGGGACATGGCACAGTGTCTCAGTGTTCATATTGCACAAAATATGCCATCTCTCGCAAAAATCTCTCTTCTGTTCTGGTCCTCATTTGCAAACCCAGCATCAGCCAAATGAACACTGCTACCTTTCTGTGTAAGGGTAATTGCTTTGAACTCTTATCAATCCCCCCCAGTCTTTAGTGGTCAGATGAGTCTATAAACATGTTCAGACATGAGAACAGCCACTGCTCATTAGCAACTAGGTTTTGAACCCAATGATCCTAAATGGACTTAAGTAGAATCTTAAAAAAAGGTACTTTTTGTGAAAATGGTCAGGCTCTGAAAGGGGGGAAAAAGTGCTACAAGAACAATGAAGTGTTCAGTGTTCTTGCTTCCACTCTGATTAAAACTGCCATTTTCAAGGAAACCCGACAGGTCAGTGCCATTGTCCAGCGCCATATAATGAGGATTTCCTTCACAGACGCGAGGCTGCTTTCAACATGTAAAAAGGGAAAAAATACATTAGCTGGAATCCAGTCTGCTACGGGTCTATCAAAACGTGGAACGCAACCACTACACAGTATAGGCTGTGATAATTATTGCTTGCTGAAAAGAACACAATGTAAATTGAAAGAACCTCTAGGAGATATCACATTGAGCGCGTTTCCCATACAACAGAAATAGTCTTGAGAATAGTCAGACCAATTAGCGACTGGAATGTTACTTGTTCAGTGCCTGGCTCTGGCTTGGTGTATTCTAGCTGCAGCACTGGGAGAGTAGCGGTATTACAGCAGCAGAGCCCACTAACAGTAAGCGCCCTTCAGCAGAGCACTGAACCCTTAACATCTCAAGGAGTGCTGGCTGACCCTTGATCTCTTGGTGGATATACACATGTAGGGCTCAGACGTGTGTCAGGACGGTAAAATGTGCAAAGACCCGATTTTCCTGCAAATGGATATTAAAGGAAACATGTACTGAAATACCAGCTGTTCCGCACTGCATCAGTGTTTGGCTGACCGTGTGTGGTAAAGCTCTTGTCCAGTTGTCCAAAAAGACATCAGTCCCACCATCTTGTCTGTCTGCATATGCTGCCTGGCTGACTGCATTCCCCACTAACAATAGATAGGCCACTTGCTGAGTTTATAGAGTATGTGATACGTCTGGGTATACCCTTTAAAATCCCTAGCAAGTGGATCATTTGTTTGGATTTGGGTAGTTAATAATAATAGGGGAGACTGTACAGGCTGTAATAATTCTTGCTTTCTGAAAACAAGACAATGCAAGATCCAGTATTTTTCCTCTTCAAACTGACCAGAGGAAAGCCCAGAAATACTTGGAAAAACATGAGCTTTTTGATTTATCTTACTTTGTGAATAATGTAACCACATTTGAGGTTGGTCGAGGAAGATAAATCAAATACTCCAAGCACTCAAGTAATCAAATCAACTGCAATATTCAAAACAATGTTCAGATATATGTTTGCCCAGGTCTAACACATGCTGTGACTGAGATGTAGCGATCATAGAAGTCCCATTTTGAACTACATGGATTGCATGCAGTAGTAGATTACTGCTGAACAAATTCTTTGCCAATAGCCAGTCAGTGTTAAGAACATTTTTATTTTGGACTAAAGGACTAAACTGGCAACCAGTTGATTGAGCCCAGTTTTGTTACGCTTTGTTTCACAATATGCCTTATTATTTATCTCTATTTTAAGACCTTTGAAAAAGATCGGGCTGTAACGGCTGCTGCAGTACAAATCGAGAAGAAATGCAGGATAGATGCGTGATAGTGGGACTTCCATGATGGCTCCCTCTCTGCATGTGTAGAGGTCATTGCCCAGCTGTCTGTGAAGACGTCTCTTCCATTTCTTGTCTGTCTGTGGACAGCCTGTCTGCAGTTATACAACATGCTGTGCTCACAAAATATGCAATCTTCCCAGACACACACCTGAACAATCCTGACCGGAGCCATACATCTTGAAACGGGCAGAAATAGACTGCAGCCCTGGCCAGTGGGTTGTGGGGCAGTGTGTCATGTAGGAGTGGGATGCCACTGTGTTAATTACTGCCCTCTCATCGGGGGGTGAGAACGACCTCGGCTATATTAGGCCCCCTCACTGGAGTGGGATTCTTGAGACATTCTGACCCCCACTCTGGTATTCACACTGCAGTCATAGTTCGCATGCTTACCCTACGAGCCTTTGGAATGTGTGTGCAATAATTTCTCGTCAATATACAGTGTCTTAGCATCTTGTACAGTTGCATACAAAAAACACAATATTTTTATACAGTTAGATGAATGCAGTTGTTCAGATTTAGGCTAATGCTGAATTCTCCATGCATCAGATCAGGTCACATCATGTGCAACTGTCCAGGAAACAGTGAGAATGTTCTCTGTTCCCAGTTCTTCAGGAAAACATGGGGTATTTCTTTGAAACACACTCTTATGCAATAGCTTGTGCATTCTCAGGGGGGCGGGCTAGGATTTGATCATGTGAACTTGAGTTGGCCCAACACGCCCAAAGCCCGCACATCCCTGGAAAAGGCTGAGGGCTCAGAGCTGGCTGTCAGAGGAGGCATGAGGTAATACTGTTACACCCTAATAAAACACACTGTCCACTGAATAGGAAAGCAAGTGCATTAACCGCCTTGAATGAATAGCAAACACATGGCGGCCCGCAGATTTGTCAGCCCACAGTTAAAATCCAGTGGAGTAACAAATTGAGTACGCTGAGCCCTTCCTTTCTGCGCCTTCTCCAAGTTGTGTGATTAAGGATGATGGAGTGTTTGATGAGTAGGTGCACTGTCTTCGAGGAGGGCTGGGTCAAGTTGATTCATTACAAGAGATACAAATGGACTCTAACCTAGCAATATAGCCTTTGTAATGGACAATTACTGGATTTTTTTTAAATTGTAGGAGTGTTTCCTGCATTCATCATTATAGGAAAAACCCAACCCTAAAAGAGAATTCACATCCTCTTCTCTTGGACAGTCCAATTAATATTAGTTAGCTCTGTCCCAAAGCTAGATTCCTGTGAACTAAGGCTCTAATCTGTCACCTGCAAGAGACAAATCCTGGAACTGCTCCATTAACAACGAGTTGGACTAACTGAATTTTTATTTGAGCTTCATAAATACTTCAAAATACGCTTCATTTTATCGTCTTTTTAACAGGTATGATGCAGAAAAACTGCCCAGACTCCTGTAAAATCATGGTGCTGCCACTGCGTCACAAACTCTGTCTCTCATTCACTGCCTATAGCGTCGTTCCACAGTTAGTCTGTTGACGGCATTATCATTCACTCTCCTGTGTCTAGCTTTGGAAGAGAATCAAACATGATCACAAATCTGGACTCAACTTGCCAAGGTCACAAGTAGCACATGGCAACTCAGCTTTAGGGTGGATTTTCCCTTTAAGAGTATTTCTGTCACAAATTATTCATTGTGCAACCGGTTTCTCAGGCTGAGAAAGAAATGGGAGACATAAACTCTACACTCATTGCACAATCCCTGCATTACATTACTCTGGAAATCAAAAGTGAGGATGATGGTCATACTGTACTTACAGCACGGAGCCCAGCCTCTTATGCCGTCCTCCATTTCCGAATCAGTGCACTTTGAATGAGAGAAGACTGGATTTAATGGCACATCAGGCTGACAAGTATACTCACCCAACCCTGCTATCTTTCATGTGTGTGTATGTGAGATAGAGAGAGAGAGACAGAGAGAGAGAAAGAGAGAGAGAGAGAGAGAGAGAGATAGAGCAGGGAAGAGAAAGTACAGTAAACAGTGGACAGTAAAAAGTGATGACGCAGATCATAATCACAGTCTAGACAGGCGGGCG
>OMOV01097218.1:0-11252 GCA_900312565.1 Beryx splendens | reverse complement strand
CAGGGTGAGCTTTCGAATGCCTTGCCCTCGGAAGCTCACCCTGCTGCCTGTATCACCAGACACGTGTGCAGGGTACAAGACGCTCGGGTCCTGCAGATACCCCTCCTCGTTGATCAACAGACAGCTGAACTCTCCACTCACTTCTATGTTGGCCCTTGAGGGTGAACCTGCAGGTGAACCTAATGCACCCCTTCTATTCCGTAGGGGACCTGGTTGGTAAGCTCGATGGTCAGCCCCCTCAGACGCTCCCAGATCCCCCTCATAGTGACCCATGTAACTCAGCTCCTCACCTAGGTGGGATGGTGACCCTTGTAACCCATCCAGGCTACCCATATCTATCATATTAGCACCCCCATACCCAGCCTTGTCAAAGCCACCCAGGTCTTCCATGCCATACCGGTTCCGGTAAAGAGGTTCAGATGGGTCAACTGGGTCACCATCTTGCCCTGGTTCTGGCCTCTGGTCCAAGTGAGCCTCTCAGTCGTCCTGGCACTGTTGGATCTCCTGGTCACTGAAACTTCTGCTAGGCCCAGACAGATCTGACCCCTCTGGCCCTGACCCATGAGAGGAAAACAAGATTTTCATGAACTACAATGACACAGCAAACATAATGAACATAATGCAATCACCTACTGATCAGCCAGTTTTCAGAATGTGCATCATCTTATTTATCATTCGCTAGCAGGCGCTAGAGCTACTGGAATGAGCCAAGCTCCCCCTGCAATTTTCTTTGGAGAAAAAAAGAAATAAAACTTAGGATACAGAATAAATATAACAATGCTAATTTCTATAGGAAAATATGAGCAGTTTATTATTCTTCCCCACTGACCTCTGCTAAAGAGTGGTGTGATTGGTTGCTCTGTTCATTACGTATCGGAGGGAGTTTTGTTGTGAGAGTCAAAGAGATTAGGATCATTTAGCTATAGGTGCTCAGTTAAGCTGCTTAGCTGTGGACTGTGGTGTGCAAGACAGACCGATTTGTCATTTCTTTAAAACGAGGAAGGGGGCAGGACGGTGAACGTGAAAAAATGGATAATGGCAAGGGGGCGAGGCCTATAACGTTATCGCTACGGAGGAAGAGGCAGGTGAGGGACCCAAAGCCTAGAGAGGGACTCTGAGGAAAATTCTCTGACTGAAAATGGAAGTGTGAGGGAAACCTGTACACTGGCCCAGCAAGCAACCCCACCACTGGCCCCGCGGATTTAAGTCAAGGTGAAGGACCAAGGCGTCCTCAACTAAACCCGACTCGAGTTATTACCAGCAGCAGGCCAATCATAACAGTGTGATCATGTGAGAAGTGAGTTTCCTCAGTTGCTTCTAGACCGTTGGAGTCAGTGCTCGATTTAGCACTGTACAGTCTGTCAGTGTGTGCCGTCTGTATGGGCTGGTTGTTGTGTAGCAAAACTGGTTGTTATGTAGCGCTGTCTATATGAATGGTTCTATTGCTTTTTACTATAGCACATACTGTATGATGAATAGATGTGTATGTGTTTGTTTACATGACTAATACAGTGATTAATTTGTCTGATATAGCACATTTTTTAATCTTTTGTGTAACTTCTGACTATATAAACACTTGATTTTCCATCTAAAACTGTGTATAGCTGCATAGCCTTGAGTCTCACTGGTCTCGGTGTTACATCATATACAGTCTATAGGCATAGGTCTAAATACACAGTCAGTCTTCAGCTCATTGAAGCATGTGCATGCATATAATGTTGGGTTGGGGATTTGGCTCCCAATGGAAAAACAGTGGCCCTCCTTGTGCAGCAGTATAGCCTAATTCACACGCTAGGCTATTGTATTGTTATTATTTTTTATATTATTTAGAAAAAAAGTACCTGCTGTAAATAATTAAGCTCCCCTTAGCTCCCGCAGCCACAATTATCTGCAGCCGCTACTGTTTGCTAATGAAATAATACTGTAACAGTGGTAGTCAAATAGAGTCTGTGTACTTGGATTTTAAGATGCTGAATATTCATTTTGAAATTGATTATTTGTATGAAGCTGCAAATATGGAGACACTGACCATCCAAATGGACTCCCCATCTCTCTTGCTCCATGCTATCAGGTGTGATGCGGAGGGCCTCCTCCTTTAGCAGTCTATCCAGCTTTTCACTTCCTACATCTGGGGACTGACAAACAGAGAGACAAAAGTTAGTTGGTCAGTCAATCTCTACTCACCTAAACCATAAGCTAAGTCTAGAATTGAGCATTGACTGGACACAACAAGTAAGTTTCCACACAAGTTAGACAAAAGAGTGACCGAAGATTACAGAGATTACTTAACTCCTGATGAGTGTGTAAAAGCAAAAAGTCCACTGACTCTGCTTACCACATACCTCCACCACAGCAACCTAAATAACTGAAGCTGAAAAAGTGTCATTAGTGGTCTTCTACCTGCGGTGCCTTAATGGAACTGTGGGCCGCCGGTTCAGCTTCCTCCAGCTCATGACTGGGTGTCTCTCCAGCAATGCCCTGACAGCTGTTCACCTCTTCTTTCAGGACATTCTCCTGTTTCAGACTCTTCTCTGTAACAGAAACACAGGTAAAAGTGTGCTGTTTTTAAGTTGGGTAGATACTTGTGACTAAATAAGAGATTAGGGTTAATAAGAGAAGAGGAATTCTTAAATGTTCTTGATTGACGGTTACAGGAGGTTATAAAGTCTTGTTAGACACACCTATCTGTGTCGCTCTGGCTTTCTCTTGGCTAGACAGCCCTACTCTTCCGCAGTCGGCACATCTCCCTCTCCTGTCTCCGTCTCTTTCCTTGCGTCGACTCTCCGACCACTTCAGCCGCCTCTTCAGGGACTCCACCTGCTCCCGGCTCCGTGTCACCTCTTCCAGGAAACTGTCTTCCACCAGCCGGGTGATTTCGTACATGGCGGCCTTGAAGACCGTTTCCATGACACCAGAAAGTTGGGACTGAAACGTTACAATGGCCTCAGACATCATGACAGTGATGTGTTGAACGTTGGACCGGCTCTTAGTGCTGGGTAGCTCTGTTAACTTATGCAATAGCTACGACAGCTTTTAACTCGCGAATCAAAGCCTGCGGATAAGGGACATCTGACGAATCCAACTAGCGTCGGTCTCTTAGTTTCTATTAGTCTGAATTTCGTTAGCTCGAATTCCAGTGTAGCACCGTTGTAGAATGAGACTGGTTGGTCCACATTACTTGCATAGACACCACCCAGGCCGAAGCTAACGTTAGTCGAACTGCTAAGACGCTTCTTGGCTAACTAGCTTGCTAAACCCAGTTTTGATATTGAATTAGCTAGCAACTGTCTGAGTATGATCGGGAAAATATAAATGCCATACAGAATATATGACTGAAATGGTATACTGTCGATTCTCACTGGAAAACTATTTTCGCAATGAAGAGAGATCAACTAATTAGCTGTAATCTTAGAATTGTTTTTCCGTGGAGCACAAGCGTTTCCTCTTCATTCCGTAAACAATCGCGCTTCCGGTATAAAATACGGGTCGTGAGCTTGGACAATCTTCATCCTCTCTCGGTGGATCGCTATGTCCTTCATTGAAACTTGTACACAACACAACAAAGGTGCGATTGGGACTCGTGAAACTGAAATCACTACAGCGAGCATCCGTGTATCGATCTACTGCCTCTATATGCTATCGACAAATCAACCGTTTGACGGCTTGAAAGGGAGACCGGATGTATGCACAGTTCCCTCCCTCATCCGCTGGTGCGTCTGCGTCACACTAAGCACTAAGGAGAGACCCGCGTCTATGAGAAGAAGCCATGTTGACGAATATATCAGATCCTAATAGCTTAATTTAAGCAAATTCACGAGAAACAAAACCATCTAGAGCATATTTCGGAACACGAACGAAGGATAAACTATAGCGCCATGTCGGGGGACGATTTTCAGGCGCGTTACGCAAATGTCATGGATAGCATGCTGAAAAGTGCAGTCGCAGAGACAACGAAACTTTTCGAAACTATGGTTGATGAGCTGAAGGCAGAAATATCCAGGATCAAGAAGGAGAACGAGGACCTGAAATCTAAATGCAACGAATTTGAGAACGCGAAGAATCAACCGACCACTAACCTTAACGAAAGAGAACTCGATCCTGGGCCAAGTAATGTTTCTGACAAACGCCACACGGGTGTTCAGTGTGGTGAGTTGTCTTAACGTTAGCGTGCTAGCCACTAGCACGGACTGTAAGCTAACTACCAGTAACCGTAACTAATCTAACTCGCCTGTGTTGTGGTGTGTTTTAGCTAAGAATACATGCAGATCCGTGTTTTGCGGAACACCAACACGCCAGATGCTTTCTGCAGATTAAAGGGTTAACGTTAACATGGATGTAAATCAGTGTGCGGAGGGATCTCAAACAGGAGGGAAACCAGTCCGCGCTAGCTAGACGTTACACGTTAGTGGCCATGTATCTCACCCATTAGAGCATGGCAATCATTCAAACATGCGGTTTTAATCGATTTCAAATACTATTCATGTACAAGATCACCTAAAACAAATTCCGTGTACATCCATCACCATCACTCTGCTTTTCAATTTGATACTTCAAATTTCTTGATTTCACAAAACTGTAATGTTAGAATGGAGTCCAACCAGCATCAACAAAAATTCAGTGGTTCTCATTCCCAATCTCAAGACCTGCTGGTTTTATTCTCGCCATTTCTAATCGGGGATTAATTTACTTGATTAACTACCAGGTACAATAGAAAAGCTAGCAGTACTCTGTGACCCGACGACCAGGATTGACACCTATTTATCTAGATTGTTCACTTTACAGTATTTATACAATACGTACTGAAATTTAAGGCCAAACTCTTTGAAGTTTTATTAGCTGCAAATAAACTACCACTGTACTCCTGCTCTCAAACTCACCAGTCCAGTCCTCACCAGCAAGATGAACATGCTTCCACTCAAATGTTTTAAGTGACAGGTGGTATTTGAGTGATTTTAACTAACCTCCACAGCTTTTACATTGACTGGCATTACATAGCCAATAGGTTATTTGTTCATGCCTAGTCAAAGTAGCTGAATACTGATGTGAGCTAGCTGTTGACATGCATAGGAGTTTGGGTAGCTGTAACCATGTCTCAAACATGTAACTGGAATATACTTTTTTGTAGTTGTGCTCTGCTACGGTAATTGGTAGCCTGAAACTTAGTACAGTTTAAGTTATGGCAGTGCTGACACCTGCGCATCAGCGGGTGAGTGATCTGGTCCCACTACAAATTACACTAACTTTTGAATTTTCCATATGACATACACATATATTTGCTCAACTGTCATTACTAGGTTAATTTGCATACTTTTAAATTCTTGTGTATTTTAACAGATAGGTTGGAATCTTCTTCCATGATGTTCTTTTAACAAGGAATGATGTAATTAACATCCCACATGTCATCTGGTGTGTGGATGACATTCTTGCGTAAGTTGTTCAGTGCAGTCTCCCTCTGAAGAGATTTTCAAAATGTTAACTCTTTTCAACAGGATCAAAATTTCATTCCGGCTTAGGCTGATCAGATAAATCTTTTCAGACTGAAGTGTTAATGAGGTTGTTTCATTTAGATTGGGGCTCAATCAGTCCTAGCAGATTACCAGGTGGCCTGTAAAAGCAGTCATTTGGAGTCAGATATTGTGGGCAGATGTGCGACCAGAAGTATTTTTATTTATCATTATTTACCTGTATTTATTCAGGATGGTCAATTGAGAGTGGATGCCCTCTTTTACAACTATGCCCTGACACAATACAATAACAATAAAGCATCACAAAGGGAAAAAAAAACTATAGAAAATACATAAATCCATACATATAAGACAAAACATCTTTGCAGATCAGTAGAAACAGGAACACTCCACTGTTACCATATCCTTCAATAAAAGCTTAAAACGATTGAGTAAAACAATCTCTTTTAGTTTCAGCAATTCCTTGGTCTAACCTGTTCAATGGAAATTCAGGACCTTAGTCTTAACAATCAGCTGTTTTCCTGTTTGTTTACTTTAACAGACCTTGTTCCTCTGCGGACCATGCTGGTGGAGCAATGTTACCAGTTCAGAAACTCATCAGTGCAAACCCAAGACCAGCAAAGGGAGCATGAGGAGATGGAGGAGCAGCAATGTGAGCGCTATGGAGAGGGAACTTCTCAGATGGCATTTATACTTATCAAAGAGGAGGTGGGTGTGTATGAGAGACTTGCAGATAAATACATTTTTCTTTTGTTTACATGTTGAAATTGGAGTGTGTGTTGGCCATCCACTGGAATCTGATTGTGATAATTCCTTTCCTCTGTATATTTTGAAGCAGGAGGAAGTTGAACCTGCTCTGGTCTGCAGACAAGTGCCCAGTGAAATTCCAGGTGAGGAATTAAAACTGGCCATCATATAATAAAGAAGGACAAACCTGATCCAATTACAAATTATCCATTGTAAATTAATTCTTTTGGAATTAATAGACTTCAATTTCATTTGTTCTGTTGAACAAATTCATGTTATAGCTATATATCCCTCACCATTTGTCTTTCCTCTCGTCTCTCTCATGTCACACATGCTATCACCTCCGCTCCTAGGCTCACCGGACGCTTTTAGCAATGGAATCACACCTGAAGGGCCTCCCATTAGCCAGTCATCTTCAGATGGGGGAATGACTTTGCTTCAGAAAGATGCGGAGACCCCAGTGGCCCTGGAGACACCCTGTTTGACAGTGAACAGTGGGCTGGGAGGAGCCGAGAGCCAAGCACCTGAACCAGAGCATATACCAGTCATCATGCTCCCTGCAGTAGGCTTAAAGGATGACCTGGAAGAACAGCCTGAGGTTAATCAACAGATAACAGAAACATCAACACAGGCAGAAGTTACAGCACTTGTAGAACGACCATTGGTAGTTGCACAGCAACAGTCAGTGGTCCAACTCCCTGAAAAAGAGCAACCATCAGAAATCACCCAGCAACTTCAAAGAGAGAGTGAAACATCAGTAAACAAACAATTTTATGATGCTTTGCAACCACATGCAGACGTGCCCTCCACAAATGAACAGTTGTCAGAGGCAGCACCAATCACAAGAGGGAGAGCTTCACAAGAATTAGAAGTTGGCATGGCAGAAATTGCGGCTAGTTCCCAGCCTGATTTGCCAGTACGCCGTAAAAGAGGACGGCCTCCAAAGAGAGCAAAAATCTATAGCTCTCAGCAACAGCCAGTGGAAGTAAAAGTTCAGTCTCCATCTATTGATGTTCCCACCCACCAGGAGGGAGTAAATTCCTGTTTAAAAGGAGTGGAGGAGGTTGGGGTCCGTTCTCACCCTTTCTCGGAAGCAGGGCGACCATCAGAGAGGGCAAGACGCTCTAAATCTAAGCTTCCAGTGCAAGAATTGACTTCATTGCCATCCATTAACGTTGCCTCAGTCCAGAAGGCTGTAAACACCTCTTCAAGAGATGTGCAGAAGATCAAGGTTCGTTGTCTGCCTGTTTCAGCAGAATCTTCAAGCAGAGGACGGTCCTCAGAAAAGGAACCCCCTCAATCCCAACAACTGCCCATGGAAATGGAGGAAGAGGCAATTCAATCTCCAACCATTCAAGTTATGCCTGCAGTTGAAACCGTGAAGACCCCATCTACTCAGTCGCCAAAAGCACCATCAGTTCAGCCTAGAAAACGCCATGTCTCGTATCCAACTCTTCAGGATGCAATGTTACTAGTTGAAGCCATGAATGGTCAAGCTTCAGCATATCCCTTGCCAATGGAAGACACATTCTCCTCTCCGCAAACATGGAATACCTTACAAACTGTTACTGAGGCCCCTGGGCAGCTACCTACTCCCATATCCCCTCAAACCTCAGCATCACCACCATCACCACAGCCTTCCGCTGTACCTCCCCAAGCATCATTCAGTCTACCCACAGTAGAGCAGTCGACAGCAGCCCAATCATCAGTAGAGCAATTCACTGTCAGTTCTCAAACCACAGTGTCTCCTAACCAACAGTCAACCAGTGTAGCTCAGACCATCATAAAAGCTATTGTCATACCAAAACAACAGTATGCGCTCATTCCTTCCAAAACTACTGCATCTCCAACACCGCCATCAACTGTAGCAACAAGCATGCAATCACTTCAACAACACCCTCTCCATCCTCTAATAACAGTGGTGACACCAAGTAAAGAGCTGGGTAACGCCACCCCTCCAAAAATACTCGTCCTGCCAAGACCAATATCCTCATTTACTCCCCATTCGATAGCTGCTCTGTCCCCAACACAACTTTCTACTGTTGTGTCAACAGTTGTAGCCGCACAAAAGAATATTTTACCACCAGCTTCTACAGCTGCAGGAACCCCTTCCCTTTCCTCTGTTCCTCTGAAAACAATAGTTGTTCCACCCAGGCAATCACTGTCTGCTGTCACTTCACAGACAACTGCCACCTCAACTGATCAGCAGTCAGTGACTGTGCCACACCCGAAAATAACAATTGTAGTGCCAAGACAGGTGCCAGCTGTTTCACCAAGGCAACAGCAGTCCACTGTAGCCCCACAGGCAGTTTTAGTGACAAGACGGCAGCGGTCGCCAGAAACACCTGTTGCAGTGTCATCTGCACAGTCGGTTTCCTTGTCACAGCAGTCAAGTGTTACCATGGATACACCAACAGCTCCAGTTGAATCAGCTGTAATACTGTCTCATGAGTGGGATAATTTGGACAATTTGGAATCTCCCAGAAAAACTGCCACGGTTTCTAAGATGACAACTGTATCTACAGAAACCTGTAAAAACTCAGATTCACCTGTGCTTATGCAAACCTTTGGGCCTCCAAAGTTACCTCCTGTTTTCCAAGAGAAATCATCCGCAGTAGTTAAATTGACCAAGCTGTCATTACCTGCATCGATGAAAGAAATGGCCCCAGTTTGGAAGACATCAAATTTATCTATCAAAACTCTCCCCAGTTTGAAGGACTCACCTATCCCTAGGTCAGTGCCAAGTGCCACACAAGAGAAACCATCAGCATCAACTCAGCTGTCACCAGCAGTTACAAAAGAAATAATCCCATTTTCTAAGATGCCACCATTAGCCACTAAAATTCACCCTTGTTTTAAAGCAATACCAATCACCATGCCTGTACAAGCCTCTGCACTGTCAAAACAACCAAATGCTGTTCAAGAGACCCCATCATTGGCGGTCAAATCTACTCAGCCAATTTCGGCTGCATCTACAAAGGACATTGCCCCAGATTCTAAGATCTCAACATCATCCTCTGAAACATGTTCCAGTTTGAAAGACTCATCTGTCACCAAGTGTGTGCAACCATCTGTATCTCAAAATGTGTCAGCGGCAGTCCTAGAGAAATCACCAGCAACCATCAGCACTCAGCCTTCAGCTGTATCTACATCAGAGGCAGAGGTGCCTATCAGCAGACATGAGCATGCCTCTGTGCTACCAAAAGAGGCAGCTATTGTACAAGAGAAACCATCAACTGCCCCCCTAAGGCTGACCTCCATCACCTTAAAAGACACAACATCCGACCCTCATTTACAGATGACTAAAACCCAGTTCTTGGCACAACTGGCAGTGTCACCTGTAGTTCATGTCCAAGGAAAGGTAATATCACTATGCATGTAATATTGAAATCCATAGACTATATTAGTATAGTGTATTTTGAAATAGTGGTGGCTATCCATTGCAACTCAATCTTTTAATGTTTTCATATTTAATTGGAGGTCATGTAAAATGTAATGTGATGCCTCTGCAATGTGATTTTTTTCTATGCTAAAGAAATTTTTATTTATGTTTTTAGGCTCTCTTCAGCGATGCTGTGGATACCAGAACTGCTCATACACAGACCAGCGCTGGTGACTTGAAACCGCTGAAAAAAGAGTCCCTCGTAGCCCGACTCCGAAGTCACCTCAGAACCCGCTTGCAGGCCAGTAAAACTGAATCAAGTCCAGAATCATTCACAGAACCAGAACCTACCCCTGTCAGTGCTAAAACACATAGATCAGCCAGTCCGACGCATAAAGAGACTACAAGTGAATCCATTGCGGTCAGTCCTAAAAAGCCCAAATTGGCTAAAGATGTTGCAACTCCTGAAAAGCTGACCCTCAATCCCACTTCCATCAGTCCCAGAAGATCTAGATTAACTAAAGATGGTGTTAGTCCTAAAAAGAGTGTTAGTGAACCCACTTCTGTCAGTCCTAAAAGGCCTAGCTTAACTAAAGATGGTGCTAGCCCTAAAAAGAGTGTTAGTGAACCCACTTCCGTCAGTCCTAAAAGGCCTAGAATAACTAAAGATGGTGCTAGCCCTAAAAAGAGTGTTAGTGAACCTACTTCCGTCAGTCCTAAAAGGCCTAGTGTTAGCCCAAAAAAGACTACAAGTGAACCCACTTCTGTCAGTCCTAGGAAGTCTAGATTAACTAAAGATGCTGCTAGTCCTAAAAACACTACTAGTGAACCCAGTCCTCTCAGCCCTCGTATGCCCAGATTAGCTAATGATGGTGTTGGACCGAAAAAGACTGGGGAATCCAAAGATGCTAAAAAACCCAGATTAATTCAAGATGTCACCAGCCCTAAAAAGAGTATCAGATTGGCTAAGGCAAAGACGCTGGGTAAAACAGCAAAAGCTAAGAAGTTAGCTAAACTGAAAAAATCCAACCAGTCAAAGTCGCAGAATGGAGCTGAAACAAGACAGTTAGCAGAGAACCATGCCCGCCCTGAGGCTTTGAAGAAAGCAAAGGCTAATGCAGTATGGACCCCACCTAGAATGTCAGCCAATAAATCACGACTGACAAGGGGAAGGAGTCTGTCGCTCTCATCAGCAAAGAGAGACACAAGATCCCAGAATCAAGCCCAGGCCCCCACAACTCCGCAGCTGCGATCCCGAACTACCAGCTCTCGCATAGTTACACCGCCAAATCAAATATGTTCCACCCCACCAAATCGATCCCAGACAGTTAGACGTAAATCTGCTTCTAAAGGGCGCCCCTCTTCTCCTCGTACAGGCGTTTACCCTCCGAGTGTCTCTCTTCACCCCATACCTGTCAAAGCTCCGCCTATTGTATCACCATTACAGCCTTTATCAGTCATCCGTAGGCGTCTGCTCAAGAACCAGTGTGGGGAATGTGGTCGCATCCTCAGTAGCACAGCTGCCCTTGAGAGCCATGTCAGCCTCCACACAGGTCGTCGACCTTTCTCATGCACTTTATGTGGGAAAAACTTTCCAGACTCCAAGGGCCTCAGTCGGCATGGCAGGGTGCACCGCAATGGGAGAATACATATCTGCT
>OMOV01097212.1:0-10441 GCA_900312565.1 Beryx splendens | reverse complement strand
TAAGTAAGGAATCTATAAAGAAGGAAGAGACAATAAACGACTGCATGTTCTGTGAACTCACATTTAAGCCATATTTGTTAGCATAATGGTGAAACTGCTATCAATGGCAATTAGCAAATGTTACCATAAAATTCAACATGGTAGTTTAGCAGAGCTCTTCGCATATCAAATTATCAACTATGATAGCTTGACAGTTCCAAAACAAAATTTATGTAGCTCTATCTTTGTAAGTATCTAGGCAAGTTGACAGAAAAATTAGTCACAGCCAAAAAGCTAAGCGTGCTAAGGTAAGACAGCCCGTTCTCATTCCCAGGGCGTCAAATTCCGCCGCTTTGTCACGTCCCTTGGTGTGTGATACCGACGTACAAGGTGCCCTTTAGCGTGTGTATGAGACGCACCGGGCTTTCAACGAACTCCAATGTAAACCCATCCGCGTCATTATTACACGCTCAGAGCAACTGCTCCCGCTGTCCATTGAGAAATCGACACAACAGGAGTGTGAAAATGAAAATAAAGCAGTGGCCAGTAAGGGCGTCGTGGTCGGGGTGGCAGATGGGCGTGAGCATTTGCCTTGGATGCCGGAGACCGGGCATCGATTCCCAGCGTGTTGGAAGTACATTTCAAGCGTAAGTGGCATGTAATGTTATTCTTATGTAATAACCCAAACCATTTTTCTAACCTTAACCAAGTTGTTTTCGTTGCCTAACCCTAACCGTAACAGAAGTTGTTGGCTACGGTGTCGTGGAGTCGAAAAATGAGGAAAAAGGTGGCGTCCAGTGGCACTGAAAAATGACAAGGGTACCCAGTGCATGCGTTAAAAACTAACGCCAAGGGGTCGTGACAAAGCGGCAAAATTTGACGCCCTGGGAATGAGAACGGGTTGGGTAAGACATTGAGGTAATGTTGACATTTACTGCTATGATGTCACTGTATTGTAGTTGTTGTCAGCTTACAATGCTAACATAAAGAGTCGTACAACTTGCTGGATGTACTGTAACATTACAGTATTACAGCAAAGATCAAGGTAAAACCCTCCGTGATAACAAGCCTCAGGATCATATCTGAATGCAGTCACATCGTTCTGCCGTTGGAAAAAAGATGACAAATGAAAGAACAAAGTCATGTAGTTTTAGTTTCTCATAGGCAGAGACACTGAGCAGTGGACTGTCTGCCCCAGGGATGCACTGCTAATTGCACAGAGTAATGACGACATCTTGGATAACATATGCATCTTAGGACAACAGGAGTTTCTTTGTTGTTGTTTTGTAGATGCCACCTTTTGTACTCTCTTTCATTGTTAATGTTTTCATAGTCATTTTGTTACTGCCCCTTGCTTTCAGTGTAACTGTGAATTAACTTTGGGTACCTTGCAAATCAGTCGAAATTACCCTGAAATCTGCTCTTTATGCTTGTGTGTTTGTTGTTGTTTGTTGTATGTTACCAGATTTCTGTTTGGATCCACATTTAAACGATGCTGGTTACCCTTTAAAGTCCCATTTCAGATTTTACTGGGTATAATCATTTTTCTTATATTTAGATAGATTCTTGCATGAAAAATGAGCAACTTTGATAAGATATTTTAACTCAAAATGCAGGACTGTTTTACTTACAAATAATACCAGCAAAAATAAAACTTATACAACCTTAAAACCCACATGTACACAAAACATGTGGTCATATTCTCTCAGTCGTAAAAAAATAAATTAAAAAAAAGCCTTCAATCCAATGAATGAACTGAACATAAATTAGACCAGAAGAGGGTTTCAACATCGGGTGCCATACAGTGATAGTAAAAACGGGGGCTTTACATAGGGTGCCACAGTAAGAAATGTATTTAACAAGTTTATCTTCAAAAATGTATTTTAGTATTTTTTGACCAATTAGTAATATGCCACCTTTCGATCCATCCAGTGCCATGCAGGTATAGAGAGCAAGTAAATCATGCTAATGCTGAAGACATGTCTGTTTCTGGCTCTGGGATTTGAAATTGAACATTACAATGAAACAGGCAACTGAATAATTTACAATAAAAAATACAAGTGAGTGGCAAAGGCAACCATAACCAAAGCCAAACCAACCAGCTGGATGATGAGCTACAAGACTCTCCACAAGACGGAGAACAGAGAACAGGATGGATGTCGGTAAGAGAAAGTACCGGTACAACAGGACTGTTCCTCATCTATAGAGGTTACTCTTTTAGAACGGTATTACAAACCCAAGGGGGCCTTGAACCCCACTGCACCCCTCCCACTCACCCTCTATAATACACACGCTGCCTGCCCCTACTGAGTAGTTGGTGTTGTCATGTGAAATTGAGACCTATTGGTTGTAATCAGCAAATACTATGGGCCTGTCCCCTCAGAGAGCAGGTCACCTCTACTCCCCCCACCCCCGTCCTGTCCTGATCTGTTCAGCCTTCGCCAGCCCCATGTTTTATTCCCCATTTCTGTCCACTCACACTTGGCCCTGTCGTTTTTCACCCTGCTGTCTGATTGCTGGTTACACTATCCAACCAATCTCCACTTACAGCACCTTGTCTTCTCTGGCTTTATGACATTATTACATGTCTTTATCACCACCATCAATACTCCTGGCCCCACAGTGAGGTGCTGCACCACCCGGCCCAGACTGGGCCCAAACACTGTAAGCTTAGCCCACAAATCTTTAACACACTTCATTACAGCATATAACCTAATGTTAGTTGGACAGAGGCAACTGAGGCAATATTTACCATTATGTACAGCGGTGCAACAGCATTAATGAGTTATCAATTCCACATTTTCAACACTTCATTTATACGGCAGTGACAACACTTCTTGACCCACTTGGCTGGGTCTGAGATTTAATTTTCAGGTATATAAATACAGGCTGACTGCTCAGCCTTGACCTTGACACCAGAAGTTCAATATTTTGACTAACCAAGCATGTGCATAGTTTGTTATGAGCCTTATAATCTAATAAATCAAAAAGAAATTCAGATAGAAATCATTGAAAACCTAGCAGTATTTCCTATATCGCCAATTCCAATGGATTAAGCATGCAAGAATGATGAGAGTCACACAGAGGGCCAATGACAATACAAATACAAATACTGTACGGTATAGTATAAGTGTAATTGCATATATTGTAAGGACATATTTTCCCTATTTTAAAACTAAACCTTTTTATTAATCCTCACCTAGCCATTCAGAAAGCATCATCTTTACCACCACGTTTTTACAGGTGTTCTCTCTGAATCTAGGCAGTTGAACTAAACTGCCTCTTAAAAACAATATTTAATTCAGATCATGATTTTAGATACTGGAACCTGTCCAGGTGTTGGCCAAAGGGGAGTGGGCCAGGGAGTGTTGATGGAAAGGGAGGGGTCTCCCAGCCAAAATTTTAAATTTATCCTGAGTAAATTGAACCACTCCAACACCTTGCAATAACACAGGTGGAAAGAAAGCAAATTTTCCCTCCATATCAGAGATGATTATAAGTAGCATTCACTGTATTCCCATATTATCCAGTCTGCCTCAGCACTGTGTCTGTTTACAGTATCAACAACATCCATCCACATACAGACAAATGTATGTTGTAACTCCAAGGTCAGTCTTTATCTAGAGTTCATTTTCAATGTGTGTACCCAGAGATGCATATTTGAAAACATATTAAAATGTGACATTTGTTACAGAGGTTTTGAGTAGGGGTGGGTATAAAGGTAGAGGGTAATACATTACTGCAGTTGATTTCAGTTTGTTTTGCTTGCACAGTGAGAAAACACACAGTCAAGGTGATGAAAAAAATAATAATGAAATGTGATGATAAAAAAAACACAAAATAAATAACATTTTTTTTTAAATACTGTTGATTTGACTAAAGGTTCTTGCAACAGTGCAAGCCATGCCATGCTTTTAGTGGAAGTAAGATTTCTCACATAATAAGTATTGCTTGTGCTGTAACACTGTAGTATAATGATGGGTTACTTTTAAAGGTAATCTTCAAAGTGATGGGCACTGATTCTGCAGATTCAGTTTCCAGTATGATTTGCATTTTACAGTATGCTATAGATAAAAAATGTTATAAGAATGAAATTCCTTTGTAAGGTTTTTAATGTTTGTATTGTTTTCCATGACTGTAGCTGCAAAACATCTAAATAGAAAACCTAAGTAGAATTAGTTTTAATTTATCTGTTATTTGAAACTTCTTTTAACACAACACATTTTAAAACATAAAATCCCAAGAGAAGAGTCTGAAGGGAGTCACTCTTAGGTTGTCGGTTGTTTGCTTTTGCAAAACGTACTGTGGAGGCTAAAGCAATTTTGATAAGAATCTTTATATCAATATTGATTATATTGATACCAATAACAAAATCATATCATATCAGTGCCTGCTGATTCATATGGATATTTTAATTTTATTTAGATGTGTTCCTAGCATCCAGGCTTTGTACCCGCTATGCTGTCTGTTGATGCATCAAACCAAAGGAGATGGGCTCTATGTGTATGACACAGCTACACAAAATAGAACCAATGAGCTCCAGTTTTGGACTGCTTCTGAAGAGATGGAGGCAAATGTAGGATTAAAAAGGTTTGCTGTGAAAAGGGTTTGTCACGTATTCTGTGTACAGTACACACATCATTTCACAACTTATGTTAGATCTTGTTTAATTTCCCAACCCCAGAGAGAGACTTGATAAAAACCTGATGACTGCTTCCCCCCATGCAGTCTGTGTATATATACTGCAGCAAGACCTCAGACATCTCCTCATAATTCTGTCTGTAATGGAAAGGTCTCTGACAATTACCGCTGTATACAAGTTAGCCTGCAGTTTAGTAAACACACATCTATAGTAATAAACATTGAAACGTGTTAACACTTAAAAATCAGCAATACTTATCTACACTGTGTTCCAGTCATTTTCCCCAATTTGACTGAAAGTGCTCTCTTATGCATGTGTGTACTGCTTGTGTGTGTGTGTGCGTGTGCGTGTGCGTGTGTATGTGTGTGTATGAAAACACGTGTGCATGCAGTCACTTGACTGAAATGGGAAATATTAACATGAGTGAGGTGTAATCTCAGTCTCACAATAGGCCGTTTCAATGTCAGAGGAGCACTGCACTGGTGGCAATTACTATTGACATCATGCTAATTGTAGCTGAATAATTAATACTTACTGTTCTGGCGTACAGAGACCTGAAAAGGTGAGTTGGATGTGGCAGGATCTGAACTCTTGCACATTAGAATGGTGACTCTGTCGCTAATTGGAATTAGGATCATTTTGTTTATTGGACAATTATACTATTACCTGGTCCAGTTCGGGTCGAGTTCATGGTTAAAGAGA
The DNA here is from genome assembly GCA_900312565.1 of Beryx splendens. Lineage (NCBI taxonomy): Eukaryota > Metazoa > Chordata > Actinopteri > Beryciformes > Berycidae > Beryx > Beryx splendens. The sequence goes on along the minus strand of OMOV01097212.1, from coordinate 5,118 downwards.
CGGCAGCCATAATTAGAATCAGCAGACCACAGCATACTGATTATTAACAATTACAGTGTGAACTAAAACATCCGCATGATCCAACACTCATAAAGCTTAATGTATAAACACAATTACTGGAAACGCAAAGCTGACTTCAGCTGATGAAAACAGTGCATGTGCTGTGTCCCTGCACAGGCCGATGAGGAGAGGGAACTTCTAGGTGCTGATGCTTGTAAAGGACTTGCCTGCCCTCTGCAGGACTGCAAGTTTAAATTCACTCTAGTTGTACAGTAGTGGAGCAGAATGACGTCTTGTTTTCTATCATATTTTAGTATAATGAGCAATGTGTAAATATTGGTGGTCATTAACGAGGACCTGTCCTGCTCACAGTAGTCCCAACTTTCAAGAAAGTTTCTACTGAGGTCAAAATGTTTTTTTAAATCACTGTAAATGTTTCAGGCAATAAGAGAATTTCCCTGAGGACCAATAAAGTGTCACATTGTTTTTATGTTGATTAAATTATACAAGTATTTTTGATCAGATACATTTTTGAATATTGTTGAATATTTTAACACCACCATGAATGTTCAAGCAATAATTAAGTGTGAATTAAAAAACGACATGCCCATCACATGCCCATAGACACCTTTTCAAACACTGGGTCCATTCATGTCCCTCTGACATGAACATGATGGATAGTTTTGTTAAATATTCTCTTAAATGCTCTTTAAAACTCACAGTGTGATCTTATGTGGCATTCAAACAATTTATCAATCACACCTGTAATTTTTATTCTATGATTTAAATGACTGCACTGGATAAAAGTAAAAGACCGTTGGGTGAAAAGTCGGTCTGAAGTTAGGTTGGATACCCATAAAAAGTAAAAAGTGCCCCTAAAAAGAATAGTAATATCACAGCCAAATGTTTAGGTTACACAGAAAGCATTGCACAGCTTAAAATGGCACGGTACTGTCTGTTACAGTACGTACATTTAGTAAAGATCAATTTCCTCAATTGTGTATAATGTATAATTTTACATTAAAATATGTCATTTACTGGCTTTTAGTTTTGCCATTCCTATGAGAAAAAACAATATTGCTAAAAATTACATTGACTGAAAATGTATATTGATATTGATCTGCCAATAAAACTGAAAGCTTAAATATGACTTGGAACTTTTATCCATTCCTTCATTCATTTTCTCCACCCGCTTGATCCTCTCTAGGGTCATGGGGCGCTGAAGATGATCCTCCATTATCTTCTTATACTAATCCAACACGGTGAAGGGTATTGAGGTTTCCTTATCAGTGGGATGTTGGCCCATCTGGGCAACACCTGAGAGAAACCCTCGACATACAAATGTCACGTACATGAAAAAAATAACAGGGTTTGAAAATGTGAGGTAAATTGTGTGATCTTTCAGATCTGTTGGAACTGAGAGGCTCATGGGTCGGACAGCTCAGCAGAGGAAGTGACTGTAGAGTTAGACAACACCGCCATCTAGTGAGAAACAAGCCAAACTATTTTAGGAGCCTCAATTTTGTTTAAAGGGGCATTTCCCCCACTGCAAATATAAACTGTTTTCTCCCAGCCTTTCCTGGGAGAGAAGAGCATGTGTGGGTTTTGTTTTAATAATGGTTTATAATGGTTTTCTGACAGTTGGTTGCAGTGCTTTGCTTTGGCCTGAATACCAAAAATCCCTATTCTCTGTGCCAAGTATGTGAAATAAACTTGAAGGCTAGATTTTGGCAACAGTGTACCTCCGTGGGATGCCGTGCTATTTTTTTTTTTTTTCATCACTTCACTGAACTGTACTGTATTATGTACAACTGTCCACCAGGTGGCATCGTGGAGAACAAATTCAACCAACAAGTAACGTTGAAGCCAAATGATTTGGTGCAAAACGATTTACAATTTTGGGATATATGTGAGATGATATCAGCTTTGTTACTATTGAGGTCTCCCCTTAAGATTTGCCCTTCCATAGAGCTATACATCCAATGTGATACATTTTGATAATATTGTTTGTGTGCCATAATATTGTTACAATATTTTCTCAAAAGTTGATTCTGGGGCTGATAGCAGCTCCCATGAGCTTCTGAACTTATCAGCCAATGAAAACAGTCTCCAGCATGATGAACCTGCTTCCTGACAATATCACTTTAAAAAGAGAAAAAGGAGCATTGCCACTAATAATCCTTCCTGCCACCTACGATCAAATGGCCTTTTAAATGTGATTTTATGAAATGATTTGTTGTTACTAGATCAATAAGCACATCAATAATGTGAGCATTGCTGTGTTAACTTGTTAATGAGACTACAGCTTGCTTGTTTGATTACAACTGATTAAAGCAGAGTTGTGTGCAATATGTGCATTTCAGTGTGTAGGCTCTGCTGTATGATGTGCAGTGGAGCAACTTAACTCAAAATGTACTTGTCCACTAAGAGAAAATTAATTCTCCTCTTCCCTATTCGCGTGCTTTTTTACCTATAGGCTGCGTCAGACTCTTCAGTGATGCATAAGTGTGGCAGAAGCAACAACTCTCATTCTTCATTCATAACACCGGCGTTGCAGCACAAAGTGTTTGACTGCGCTGCCTCTGTCTGTTTGTTGTGCGCTCTGTAGGGGATGTGTTGATGAGGGCTCATTTTTTTCTGCATCAGCACAGGAGATGAATGAGATATGGACCTTGCAAGACGAAACTGCACATAGAATATATTAAAAAACAGTATTCCTCTTAAATTAATTACACACTTCCGACTTTTCGCTGACCTGCAGCTTTGCCAGACACCCACAGACACTTACATACAAAACGCTGCCCTTGCCTGGCTAAGTAGGTGATTAAAGTTTTATTGGTAATGTGGCTCTGACAGCCATTTAATCCATTTGTTTCTCTTTCATGAAGAAGCTTATTTGAGTGGCTTATCCAAATCTAATTACCCTTTATACCTCACTTTTATTCCCAAAACAGTTCTCCACATACAATAAGACACTGAAGCTCTTATAGCAAAGTGTTAGCATAATCATGTGGTTTTAACAAATTCTGTATATAACAGCATCTGTCCCGCAGAAGAGGTGGCTGTGAAATGTCTCATAAGCTATTTAAATATAGATAATTAGAGTTTAATATCGAGACATTTTCAGTGAACTAATTATATCAACATCTATATGGTAGACCACAGTAATAAGCAGGTAGAATTGCTAGTCAGTCACACACTGGCATTATTTCTAGGTGGGAGCTGTGCTGCCGTTCAAGCTGAAGACGAAGAATTATGTGCTCAACATTAATTGCCCTTGAGATGACAAGAGATGGATCAAAATAGCCGCAACAGCCTGGATATTTCATTAGTTCTAAAGTTGCACACACTCTTATCCTCTCCCACGTCTCTTCCCTCTGCTTGCTCTTCACATCTCTCTGCTGTCACTCTGTCTTGTGTTTTGTCTCGTACTCTCACTCGGATAACTGGCTTATATTTTCGATCTCATTCCCTCATTTTCTCGACTGTCTATTTTGGTAAGGAGAATTCGACCAAAATTGACTTCTGGGTTGATATTCCGCAAAAGACAATTTCTTCAAATTCTCCAAGATTTTGTATTCTATGAGTTTGAGTTCAGTGGACACACACGCATCAAATACAAACCTATAGGGGCATCATCAAATGTCCCTGCCAAAGACACAAAGGGCAATTAATGGAGAGTTATATTCCTCTACCTATACGCTTCATGCTTAATATGGGTAAGAGAAGATGACTGCCACTATATTCTCTTTTAACCATCAACTAAAAATTCCAAAATGATCCTGGAAATTTTAGGAAAATGACTACATTTGCAGAATAAGATCCTAAGTGTCAATTTTAGTGGAATTCATTTTCAAAACCTTTATTTGTTATGGTTTGTTTCTGTTTCTTTTCTTCCTTCTGTCCTGTTTCGCCACCTTTGCTCACATTTTCTTTGAATTTGCTGCTGACCTCCCATTTTCTTCCCTGATTTTCACCATTATTGACGGGAGACAGATCATTTTGTTTCCTTTTCTGCAGTGTCCTGCCCCGTGTAATTTAGTGTCTTGTCCTGGGTATCATTAGGTGGCTACTTCTTCCTGCCCTTTCCTGTGTCTTTTGTGTCCTGTCCATTTCCTTGTCCTGTGTAATGTGTGTCCTGTATCATTAGGTGACTATTTTCACCTCATACCCTTACTTCATCTCTGTATACAGTATGTATACCTGCTATTGTCATGCCTTATCTTTGTACACATTTAGCACAAGTAAACTTTTATTGGATTGGCACCATTATTTATGCATTTGAAGAAAAACAAAATTGTTTTGTTTAGCCTAATGTTGCTTAGCCTGTAGCCTAAACAGCCTACTGCTCATTTTTCAAAATTGTATGCTGTCTGATGAAATAATGCACCCACGTGACTGTGCCTGAATTCAAATACCTTTGATCACCATTTGTCTTTGTCTGTATTTAGCAGATTTAAATAATATGACAGAATAATTGATTAATCCAATATCGGGCATCTTGAAAATGTCACAGACCTGGATGTATACTGAGAAAATATACTGAGGGAAACCACTTGTAATGCAGAAAGTAAGACTATTTATTCAAGCTTAACATTGCAAAAAAAATGTTAGAGAGCTGTGGAACACATCACTGGCTTAATGCACACTTGGCAACGCGTTTCGAGAAAATACTCTTCCTCAGGCAGCAATCAGGCTGGAGGACAGGACAGGGGAGGAGCAGGACAGAGGAGGCGGAGGACATGGGAGGAGAAGGACTGGACAGAGGAGGAGCAGGACAGCACAGGGGAGGAGCAGGACAGGACAGAGGAGAAGCAGGACAGAGGAGGAGCACGACAGGAGAGGAGCTGGACTGGACAGAGGAGGAGCAGGACAGAAGAGAGGCAGCACTGAAGAGAGGAGCAGCAGGACATGACAGGGGAGGAGCACAAGATGACAGGGGGAGGAGCAGGACAGGACAGAGGAGGAGCAGGACAGGACAGAGGAGGAGCAGGACAGGACAGGGGAGGAGCAGGACAGGAGCAGGACAGGACAGAGACAGCACAATGTAGGTCACACTCACACTTGAATAAGTATATTCCACTAAATGTATTAATATTGTAACAATATTGATATAAA
>OMOV01097207.1:0-11078 GCA_900312565.1 Beryx splendens | reverse complement strand
CCCAGCTGGGCGGCTTCGCGTACTTCAACCCTCTACTGCGCATCCTGGCCACTCGCTGCATGATGCAGGCCGTCTATTTCTGTTCAGGCATGGACAACGACTTCCACCACTATGGTCTTGCCTCGCCCATTTACACACATTTCACGTCACCAATTAGGAGGTATGCAAACTGTGAATTCTGTGAATTATACCAATTGCATATCTCGACAGTATGAGTTTCGGTTGGAGGCGTTTGGGGGGGTTACAATTCCATAATTGCTTGTAAACTAGGGCTGCAACTAAGTGTATCTTCATTATCGATTTTATCTAAAGATTATTTTTTCAATTAATAGATTAATCTTTTAGTCTATAAAATATCAAAATAATGAGAAACGGCCGTCACAAGTTACCAGCTTGCTTACTTACTGTAGTCTGATCCAGCAACCAAAAAAAGTATTAATTTATGATATAAAACTGAGAAAAGCAAGCAAATATTAGCATTTGTGGAGCTGTAACCAGCAAATCCTTGGTATTTTTACTTGAAAAATTACTAAAATTATTAATAGATTATCAAAATTATAATTAACGTTCTGTTTATCGACTAACCGTTTAGCACACACTATTTCCAACCTTACAATGTGTCATTCATCTACTTCCAATTTCCCCGCCCTTCCACTCTATTCATCTGCTTTCCCTCCCTCTGTCCTCACTCCACCCATCCTTTCCTCCGTCCCTCCACAGGTACTCGGACATCATAGTACACCGTCTGTTGGCGGTGGCCATAGGAGCAGACAGCACCTACCCAGACCTGATGGACAAACACAAGCAGTCTGCCCTGTGCAACAACCTTAACTACAGACACAAGATGGCTCAGTACGCACAGAGGGCGTCCGTGGCCTTCCACACACAGGTAAACACATGCAAGCACACATACAGACAGTTGTTTTATTTATGTGAACCTGGTTGGGTCACATTCACAATCCCACTGTTCTTAACCATGATCATTTTAACCTCGGACCTGAAGTAAACCTTTTCAAAGTAAGAATCAGCTAAATGTCCTCTCTAGTCGTCTTTTCCCGTTGTTCAAACTAGTTCTAACTACAAATACGCGCTCTTGACTGACCATAATACACACCCTCGTCTTCCCAGTTGTTCTTCAAGAGCCGGGGCATACTGAACGAGGAGGGATACATCCTGTTTGTGAGGAAGAACGCAATCATCGTCCTCATCCCAAAGTTTGGACTGGAGGGAACCGTCTTCTTTGACAAGGACAAGGACAAGGACAAGAGCGGCCCAAAACTTATTTTTGATGAAGCGGTATAAGTCCTTAACGTACATCACCAACACTTCATTAAATTTATTAAAAAGTAATTGTTTCGATCCCGGATAGGTAGTCATTCGTTTGTGTTTTAGTAACCGAATGTTTACTTTTTTGGGATGGCTAAACTGAAACTATTACTGAATACACTGCTGAGAAGACCGTGTCACTAATCTCTGGTGTGTGTGTGTGTGTGTGTGTGTGTAGGGCCCCTCTCTGACAGTATTGCAGCACACCTTCCACATGTTTGACAGGGTGAAGGTGACCATCAGCCTAGACGACTCCAACATTCAGCACCAGAAGATCCGCATGTCCCTGATTGAACCCGTGGTAAGCACACAGTGGACTTAGGAGCGAACATGAGTTTTGCTATGAAAAAACCCAAAATCAGTGCATGTCTCACCAGACTAGCGGCACACAATTGGGGATACCTTTTTACATCTTGAATATTAGTCATTTTTCTTCTTCTAGTTTGTCCTTCAGCTACCAGCTTGTCAGCTAGCGGCATCCCTAAATTTGAATGAGGAAGGCTAACATGCCATTTTCACTTAGTTTATAGCAAGTAAGTTTACCAAAATGCTTACAGTGCGGTTTGGTGGTATTATTTCAGATCGCTGGTGTGAGTGTTCCAGCCCCAGAGGTTGAACCACAGGCCAAGAAACCCAAACTGGACCGCTGACACAGAAGGCAGCACAGTGATCCACCTCAGCCACCAGCGTTCTCTTCCAAACGGAGAAATCCTCAACGTCTTTAAGAACCAGACTATGGCAGGTCTCTTTGATGCATCGGCACAAATAACTATTATAAATTGGAAATCCGTTTTATTAATTCTGCCACAGTGAAACTACACTCATTTTACATGCTTTTAAACATACTGGTTCATAGACAAGGAAAGTGTGCAGGGACTGCCCATCATAAATGAAATGTGACGTATTATACAGTGAAGTGGGTCAACTCAACCATTAAAATGTATTTTGTATTTTACCCAAAGCTGCTGTGTGTGTGTTCTCTTGACTCTGCATGAATCCTAATCTGCAAACAGTTTAAATTAATCGTACAGAGAAATCAGACATAACACCAACGCATGCTGCACTATTTTCTAGAGCGTTGGATGTTACCTTGAAGATGACAGATGTGACATTTATGGATCCGTTATTAACACAAATACTGTAGAAAGACCCAACTGAGAAACTGAATATGACCTTAAGGCAGACAAAGAGTTCAGGTAGGTTTATGTGACGTGTTCCAGTCCAAACTTAAATGATGAAAAAAAAGGTCTATGGCTTATTCAATCAGCATTTAATTAACTAGTGGCATTATTCAGTGTGGATACATGGGAATAAATAATCTAACCATCACACATAAGACCCACAAGTAATTTCAACCAATGAATCGTTACTTGTTCAATAAAAAAAAAAAAAAAGTGCATGCTATATTCAAAATCACAATAAACAGTTTTATATAACCATAAATACAGAACAAATTTGTCAAATGAAAGTCAAGATTTATCAATCCCTTGTTTATATCAGCACCAAATGGAGAAATTTAAATGTCACTAGCATCAATACAGTATCGAAGGAGGTTACTGGTGTGCAAGTTCAGTGTAGAAATCTCAACCTGAAATGTTCTCTTTGCTGTTGTCCCACTAGTCTGCTGGCCACAGGCTCAGAAACAACTTTGATTTAAGATCATGGTTTTCCATTGGCTCCCAGTGGTGCTAAGGTAAGAGCTGTGGGCAAACCTACCCCTTCGAAACTGTGATGAAACCTTTATGAGCATTGTTTTCTCGGTCGAGGAGCTTGTGATGTGCTGATGCTTGATGTTCTGCTAACACTTCTTCAGGGTGGGAAGTGAAAATTAGTATTCACAAGCCAAAACCTTAGCCAGTGGAGACAACGGCTCTAAAACTAGTGCCCAAAACCAATAACAACCCTTTGTATAACACCCATACCTCTGTTTGGTTTAAGCCTGGCTCAAAACTGTGAACCAAATGACTTTAACGTGAACAACCCAAACATAGTGTAAACTTGTATTTGATTGCATAATCATCAATCTTAGGCTTCAACCGGAAGAGGATCCCTTGTAAAAGCACCAATCAGATGGCTGGCTCAGTGATGAGGGTAAAACGCCTGGAACATAACAAGAAATGTACTTTAAGATTCTATATAAAAAAAGGAATTTGAAATGAAATCCCTGTCTGTGTGATTGTAATAATTGCACAACAGCCGTTAGTGTGGGCAAAATAAAAGGAATCAATGACAATACCCACCTGACTAACTGATAAGTGTGTATGGTGGTATTTTAGTACAGACTGTATTTGCAAGGAATTGTTGCTATATTAGGTGTAAAGGCACATGTTCAGTGAGTGAATCCATAGCCCTGTGTCTGGGGTCTAGTACCTTAACTCTAGTGTTCCTAGTGAAGGGGAAGGCCTCCTCTGCTAGGTTTGCACTGAAGGACTCCTTGCTGTGACAGTCTGAGCTGAGGCCATCTATGAGACTGGCAGCGCCTGCTGAGGTGGTGTTGTACCCACTGTCTACCTGGACACACAAACAAACAAACAAACAAACTACAATCAGTTACCAATATCCAGTTAAACAGACAAACATATCAACAGTTACTCTCTGATAAATGTGGATTCTGTAGCAGAGGGCTTCATTTGGCCACAATTGAGCAAACTAAATGCCCACCAAGAGCAATGTCAAGTAGACATTACATCTATGTTTTTTGTTATATATACACATGAGAGAGACAAATTCTATGCACATTTCCAGATATAAAAATAATGACAAGCATTAATATATGATGAAACTGTTTCCTGTTCTATACACTCTTATTGTGTTTATTCATGTTACTTGTTTTACAAAGCACCTTGTAAAAGTTGTTTAGAAAAGTGCTAATATTTTATTATTATTATTATTATTATAAAAGCCTGGAAGATGAACCTCACACAAACCTGCATGCTGTCACAGCGTATGCTGCTTCCCTCAGCCAGAAGAGACACAAATATGTGCGAGCTCTCTGCTGCCGACACGTTGCCCATACGAGAGCTGGTCAGCTGGGCCAAAGGCCCCTCGGCCTCCTCCTCTTCCTCCCCTTCAACAATGTCCTCCAACCTCCCTTCCATCCCCATCTCCTTCTCCCCCATTTTCACAGGTTCCAGAAGATCCAAGCCAACTCCCTCACTGAGACCGCCCAAACCCAGACGCGGCTCGACGTTACAGGGGTGAAGGTCCCGGGCCAGGGGGGAAGGTGGGTCAAGCTCCATAGAGGGAAGAGAGGTCGAGGGGAGATGGTCCTCATGCTCCTGACTGTCCTGAAGCTTAGGGTTGAGGATTAGTGCGATGAGGGGAGGGGAGGCCCAGCATCGAACTCTGGGCCTGGGCTTGGACCTGCCGTTGTGCTGGTGCTCGTTGTGGCAATGGAGCTGGTGTGGGGAACCGCTACGGATGGGAGAGCAACCCTCGACAAATGGGCTCTCAGTGCAGGAGTTGACATCCATGTCTAGAGGGACACTGTCTGGAGTCAAGAAGCTCAGCTGTTGCCTCTCAGCTAAGGAAGGGAAAGGGATAAACAAAGAGAAGGAGAATGAGAGAGAGAACACAGATCTCAGATTTAGCGGTGAAGAGAGAACTAATCGATCAAAGTAGTGTATTATTTCAATGATCTTTCAATGATCTTTAACAGTAAAACACTTTCAAAGATATAACATTTTTTTAATTAATTCAGCAGTTTGTAAAACATATATTTTTTGGGCATTACAGACTTTGATATGAAATCCATAACAAGTAGTCTACCTGAGCCTGTGGGTGTGCATGCTGATTGTGGACCAATAGGAGAAAGAGTAGGGGAGGCGAAGCCGGCAGGAGACGACCTATCAGGGAACAGAGGACTGGGGATGCTGCCCAGGCTGCATTTACGGAAACGACCACACTGGATGGGACTGGACGAGAACTGGCCCTATGGTGAGGAGAATACAAATTATTTTTTTGATTTAAGAAAGAAAAGGTTTCCTTTGGATCTATGCACTTTCAATCCAGTTTGAAAATGCGCAGCCAACTGACTCCGAGCTAAAAATCAACTGAAGTAAAATGTGTGTTTTTTTCCCTGTAAGTCATCATTACTCCACTCACTGTGGAGGGGGTCGGAGCTCCCGTGCCGCAGGACAAAGGGGAGGAGAAGATGGAGGACATAGCTTCTCCCTCAGATCCTTCGCTCCCACCCACCACTCCCTCGCCTCCTCGGCCCAGCGGCGGCCTCTGCTCACTGGTATGGGCTCTCTCTGGGCTTGGCGGGTTGGAGTTGTCGGACCCGCTGTTGATGCTGCCTTGGCCGTCGAGGAAGAGTTTTCGTCTGAGGGAGGAGGAGCTAAGGCTCTCCTGAACAGCCTCACACACCTCCTCACAGCGGTAATATTCTCCTGAAAGAAACAGACAGACACATGAGTGACTTCATGACATAATACTGTGTCAGGATATACTCTCTGACTTTGACTATGTAGGTATTTAGTGGAGGCCTACCTAAAATTTTCTCCAAATCAAAAGCTGCAGGTAACGAAAGGGCCGTCTGACAGGCAACTGCAGCACAAAGATGCCAAGAGAAGCGAACAAGTTACTATCTAGTAGAGGCAAAAGCAGAGAATGAAGTCACCCTTGCAAAAAGTAGATTTCTCTCAAAGAAGATACCAACCTGAGAGTTTTTCGGGCTTTTCAGTAATCAGCGGTGACACAGAACCTAAAAGTGCAAGGACACAACACAGTCCACGCTTAAATCATGTATGACACCAAAATACAATGTGTGAAATCAAAGCCAAAGCAAAGGATAGCAAAATACAACCATGAAAGAATCTCAGCTGTTAAAAGTAATATAAACACAGAAAAAATATTTATGAACATAATGAAGATTACTCACATTTCTTATCATGAATCTGAATGGCTTTCCTGGTGGCTGGGGCTGCCCAGGGAGAGGGGACTATGGTTCCTTTAGTGAAAAACTTTATTGGAAGACAAACGACACAAACAATCAGGTATGAAATTTGAAATGAACGCATGAAGTAAAATAACATATTAGACTTAGACATATTGGATCATCAGCATACCTGTTCAATAGCATTCTGCCGCTTCTCCTCGATGTCAGAATCCGTCCTGGATGTTTGGGAGACATTTATTTTATTTTTTTTACACGCCATCCAATACCATCCGTTGTTTCTCAACACATTTACAATCCAGGTTTTATACAGTAAGACTGGCTTAGTAATGTAAGCATCAGTTTTTAGTATTTCAGTTTTCAGACATATGAATTATACTTACACATACTATGTATGTGAAAGGAGACAGGGAACGGTAGTAGGGAGACAAACCAACTGAATACCTACAGTATATGTCTACTCCAACCATTGCTGTATCACTCCATACCTTGTCTGGCTGAGGTAAAAGGACTGCCGCTGGATGTCCTCTGGGTCTATGTGCACTGGCAGAAGACTGGCCATCTCATCGATAGACCAGTTAAACTTAGCCGGAGTCTGGGAGGGAGAGAAAGATGAAGAAGCGATAGGGGAGCGGAGGACGGGGTGACAACAAAACATAATCACTTAAGTAAAGTAATAAGGGAAGGATATAGACATTTGCACAAAGAAGTGTATGTGACGGTGTATATGTTTGTCTGTATGTCTCAATGATTTAAGTTGAATGTGTCACAGGCCGATGTGTTGCATGTGTTAGTTGTGTTCAAACCTACAGCTTTGCAGGGCTTGGACTTGAAGACGGAGGGGCTTGGCACCAGCGGCTCCCGGAGGTGGTGGTAATCATTGGGACTCTCAAAGGGGTTCCTGATGGAAGGGCTGGCTGGATAGTCTGGTGTGATCTGGTGCTCCACATGGTCCCCCATCTTAACTGGACAAAACAAAGCTCCTAGTTAGCTACCAGTCAATATAGTCAATCTTGCCAAACCCTAATGGGATCAAACAGGAGAGGCAATGTCAGCACTCAGTAGCTGAAAAAACTTAACCTAACTAAATGAACTAACTTAACTTAATTTCGCAAGCTAACATTACTTCCTCTGCTTTGCTACTTGCCATAGAAGCAACTGGCAAAATTAATGTTAACGTCAGTAGATATGCTTCCCCCTGCTCTTTCTCTCAACACCGCAATTTGCTTCAAACAGCGAGATGTAAACTGCTAACCATAATTGAAATTTGTCGTTGATACTTACAGTTATAAGTCGAGGAAGGCTCTGAACACAACACAGCACACAGTTAAAAGCAGCAGCGAGAGGTTCAAACGTTCATTTCAATTTCCCGACAAGGCTCGCTAGCCAATAGAAATTTTACAGGAAGTGCCTGGGAACCAATGGACGCGTGGCATCGTCACTTCCTCTAATCGCGGTTTCTCTGGGGTGTTTTGTGGGAGGCTAGCTAGCTGCTAATGAGTAAATCGTAACGTTTATGCATTTCTAATTGCAGAAGAGCATGGCCACGTTTCTATAATGCACACGAAGCAATCAAAGTCTTCTGTTTGAACTGCCAAATCACGCACTGATCCGATATTGGGTCAGCGACGTCTTCTACGTTTGTTAGATAACGTTAGCCACCTAGTTAGTTAACGCTAACGTTAGCTAGCCAACGCTGTCTAACTGAATTAATTCAGTGTGAAGGGGCATCATTCATCACCATGGCAAGTGCAGCCAACGCAAACATGAACGCAGTCCGGGAGACAATGGACGGTAAATATTTCTAAAGTAGCCTAGAAGCCACATGGCAGCTGAGCTAAGTTCGCATATTTGAGACCTAAGATCAGACAGTGATTGCCTGTGATCTAGCTGTTTTGCTCACCCTAGCTTGTTTAGTAACAGTTTTACTAACGCTGGTAAACTGTTCAGTGTTTTGTTGTCAGTACTCAACGTGTTGCCATAGTAACGTGGTCACAACTGCCTCAAGTAACCCCCAATATCAACAAGCCCATCGGGTCCATCTCGAAACACTCGATTCAAACTGAAAGCCGGATGTGCGTGTCTGTGTAAATGTCAATAACGTTATCCATGCCAAACACCGCGATGTTCATCTTGTGATGCAACTGATGAGTTGAATTGCGGCTGAAAGTCTAAGCATGCGTGCTGTACTCTGGTGGATCTTGAGATAGTGTTATGAATGTATTTCTCCTGTTATGTCATCTGTCAACCATTCAGTCAGCCAGTCAGTCAGCAAACAACTAGCCTATTTCCAAACTTTAATCACAGAGCCTTTCAATCAGACAACAATCCTCGCCTCCTTTTTTCAGCTAATTCCATTTTCTTTCTCTGATCCCCGATTCCCACCAACAAAGCCCAGTTGTTGGGATAGGAGGTGCAGCGATCAAGCTAGTTTTGTCTTGCTGTCACTGTGTGATTGAGATCTGACTTGTCTCCCTTTTCCTCCGACAGTGCTGTTGGAGATCTCCAGATTGCTGAACACCGGCTTGGACATGGAGTCTCTGTCCATCTGTGTGCGGCTGTGTGAGCAGGGCATCAACCCAGAGGCCCTGTCATCGGTTATCAAAGAGCTGCGTAAAGCTTCGGAGTCGCTCAAGGTACAGAGACAGGCTGCCAAATAGCTTGAGTTCCTACTGTTCAGCCAGAATGTTTTCGTAGTGGTGGACATCGTTTTTATTCTGAGTCCGGGGTTTAGTCCTAGTCCTGTTTCCACTAACTTCTCCGGTACCTGTTGAGATTTCAAAACACCTTTTAAAAATGAAAGTTGAGATGACATCTGTAGTCCATGTTGCTGCTACTGACATGGTTTTGTGAGATCGGGACCTAAATATGTTTCTGATATCAGTTCAAAACCGTTTACAAAGCACTTTTACTATGTTTTTTTTAACTGTGCCACAATACATTATGAGAATTTAGTGTTCATTGAGGTTGTTGTTGAACTCGGCCACTTCCTGCACATCACCATCTGTCAAATGCTTGCTGGGAATTTATGGACTATTGTACTGTAATTGTCCCATGTTTGTTTTTGTGCCAAACAATAAGGCCAGATAACGTATGAAGGGGTCTACTCAGGGCTATTTTCCACTACTACTAAATGACTGAGGGAAGCATTGGAATTGATATTATGTTGAGGGGCGCTGGTAGCAGGGTGACATCTGACCTACGAGCAAGAAGAGAAGCTGAGGAGAGAAAATTTTCATCAATTCTGGTTGATTATTTTGTGTAGTCCATGTGTTTTACTCACACTGTAGACTCTTGTGGCATCACTGTCCTCTCTTTAGTTTCCCTCTGATGTTGAATCACTGTTCGCTTATTGTTTTTCAGGCTTCTGAAAACTGCACCAACTGAAGATGCAACCTGATCAGTCCAGTTTGGGTCCTTAAATGGGATCAGAGCCGGTTCTGTATCACGGAGGACTCTCCAACCAGTCAGATTTCTCTCCGTGTGTTGGCACTCGGTCCTCTGTGCTTCCTCGGCCACCCACGCGTTCCTGTTATGTGCTTTCACTTTGGCCCTCGTTCATCTTCTCAAATGCAAAGCTTCTCCCAACATACAGACACACACACACGGAGCCACTCTGCCTCAAATTTAGGCTTTAGGCTCCATGTTTTTCCTACAACCACTTGCAAACTGTACGTTAACAGGGGCTTTTGCATTGACATCCTGCCTTAATGTAAGAGCATACTCCTCTCAGTTTATATTCTGACAACTCTGTAGCACTTTTCATGATGATAATGAAGAAGTGATGGGTTTCTTTTGTTTATTTCTCTAAGATATTGGATTGTTTTTTTGTAAATGTCAGCGGTTTATTGTGAATTGTATTTGGTTTTGTGTAAGCATAATGTGTTTTTCAATTTTGGCTATTCACATTCTGCCATGTCCTGTGTCTCCATGACCATCAGTGATGAAGTCTAAATTAAAAGTGTTACAATCAACAGCCACCAGGTGGTGTTGTGCCTTGTTAATTCAACCACCAGGTATTCATTTGGTGGCGTGGTACCAAGTTCCACCAATGCAAATTTCATAACTGACAAATTTGGCTGATACTGCAGCTTAGAAACGGGCATATAGCGTTGTGATTTTCTTCAGCTATTTAAGCAACATTTCCCCCATACAATCATTTCTGAATGTAAAGGAATCAGCAAACCGTTTCATAGGAGTTTTTTTGGTTTGGTGAAAATGACATGATTCATACAGGATGCCACACGTAAGGAGATTTTATCTTTTGTGATTTTCAAAAGGAAACAATCCTCTGTAACACTATAGGTGAAAATGACGAAGATATGGGTCGGCTATTCAGTAGCCTGCATGGTTGACCACATCCACAGCCTACATACTGCACAGCAGAGAAAACCAGAACGAGGGTCATTTCCCCCCCCCCTGTCTACTCAGCAGCATGTACTGTTGAACTGAATTTAAGAAATCTTTGGCCCCCTTTTGTTTTTGTGCTCTATCCACAAAAAAGGATTTAGGATTGCAAACTTGACAAAAAAAAAATGTCTTTGATCAACCAGAAGTGAAACCCCTGCCATCATGTATCCAACCACACAGCGCATTGTTTTGTTTCTCCACTGTCTGTAAAATAGCTCTATTCATCTTCTAGACGAGGGAAAATGCTGAGAGCACAGAACATTCCTCCACAGGCCAATATATGAGCTAGCAGCGACCCCTCATCCGCAAAGGGCTTGTATCAGTAGCTTGTGTGTGTGTGTGTGTGTGTGTGTGTCTCCATGTGGGTGAGTTTAAGTGTTCATACAGCGCAGTAGATGTCTACAAATGAGATACCCCCCTAAGCCATCTGACAGTTTAACGCCTC
>OMOV01097206.1:0-13308 GCA_900312565.1 Beryx splendens | reverse complement strand
GTCTCTCCACTCTGTCCGTCAAACTTCACCGCCGCACCCTTCAGCAGCGCCACAGGACCCCGAGCAGCTCGCGTTTCTCGTTTCCTACAGATGTTTTCTTTTTGTTTTTTTGTTGTTTTTTTTTGGAGGGGAGGTGATGGTGTTCAGATCAAATAAACCTTGACAAACAAAACAGCGCTCTACATCTCAGGGAATCTGGTGACTGAGGAAAGGAGGCCGCTGTCCCCTCCGAGAGTCTGACAGCCTTATACCGGTGCAACGGAGGAATCACAGTGGGGCGGGGAGAAACTCTCGGCTTGCCAACAACTAGTTACAACTGTTGTTTATATATAGATATACATATGATGGATATATAAATATATATTCTTCTCTTTTTTATTTTCATTGCTCTTTTTTTTGTTTATTTTTTCATTCTGGCAATAGTTTCAAATATTTGAGGATATGAACTTGATGGCTTCACATCTTTAGGAATCATTCCATTTTCCCTTTTGACATTCTGTGCCCTTTTGAAGTTTTGACTTTGCCTCTGCCACCTATTTGATCCCTCACTTTGTGTTCAAGGTGCAGTCCAGAAGCAAGCCCTGCATACCCCATAGCCTCTAAACACATAGATTGGGAGAGTAGTGATAGATTTATTTAATATATGCAATTTAGAGATGATTTCACATTGCCTGTCAAAGGATACATTTGAGTATCCACTATGCTTTTACGTAAGATGACCAAACAGTTGGCAGAAGGCTGAAGGGGCGTTTATCTGGACAGAGTCCTTATGGACAAGAGGGCAACAATTAAGAGTCTGGAAATGTTTCACCTGAAGGCATTTATGAACAAAATGATTGTTAACTTATTTTTGTCTTTCTGGATCATCTGATGGCGAGGACGTGAGGTTAGGAGTCTGCAAAGTGTCCCTTATCGCCTGTCCTCGTCTCCTCAGATGGGATTCCCTCCCTCTCAGCTCATGTTCACAGCAGTGCTGTGAGGGGGCGAGGAGAGAGGAGACGAGGAGACAAGGGCGCACTTTGGAGACGCGGCTGCTGTTTCGTAGAGTGCTGCTAGAGTCCAAATTGTGTTTTGTCGGTCCAGTCTGCTGCCATGTTAGCCTGTGTCCTATAATGTTTTTCAGTATAAGAAACACATAGAGGGCAATATTTAGCCTACTGTACACCTCTGCCTGTTTAAACCATCTATCATTCATTCTCTCATCCACAGCTACATAGGTTAAATCTTAACGCAGAGATATTGGGATGAGTAGCTAAAAGAAAATGTTGACTTTTTCACCTGATGATGCCCAAGGATGAGATTTCGCAGCACTGTGCAGAACTCACTTCAGTGTCCTGTTATCTTTGACTTGTTAAATAAAGATTTGTTCATCGCCTCTCCCTAGATATTTGGCCGGTATGAAAAGTAAGTTGCGAGATTTAAATGAATATGAAAAGACGTTTGAGTCTCTTTAAAATAGTTTGACCTGGTGAAGGGATAGATAAAAGACAGAAGCATATTACTGGTGCTGCATGCACACCCACACACAAACCTCTGGTGAAAATCTCAACATGCTCATTGTACTCGGCTGCAACAGTTGAATTTCATCCTCTAAAGTAGATAACTGTCTTTGGGAATAAGCCAATTGAAATTTGCAGAGGTTAGAGAAATCTCGAAGCCATTTTACTTTTTTCTCCATGTTATGTCTTTGTAAATTGAATCGAGGCCTTGCCATACATTTCAGTATCACTCAGTATCGCTTAATAGAGAGCAATCAAAACAAATGTATTTTTTATTTCATTCTGATCATAACCATTGATTGTATCAGACTCTCCTGTTTATTGATGCATAATATTAAATCTCCATGAGTTTATTCCTGAGAGTTTTTGTGATGGTCCTTTCAGAGGAAGATCCAGTCACAGAGAGGCGACTTGGTGTCAGAAAATTCATGATGTTGGGAAAAATAATAGCCTGCTGATTTAATACGGCCCATACTGAACTGCTGACAAGTGATTAGTTGAGCTAAACTTTGGTTGAATAATATCTTGACTTTCTGAGCAGAGAGCGATCTACAGATGGGGAAGGAAAGTCATTTTGTCTCCATCTGATGATTATATTCCAAGCTCGGTGAGAAAAGACTTGACTACTAACAAAATGTGGGCTGCAGTCCCGTTTCTGGATTTACAGAACTGACTTTGGGTTTGTGAATCATTTAATTTTTACCATTTCACAATGAACAGTGAGCTTTCATAGTATTTATTTATTCAGGGGGAAATCTACCAACATATCCACAGGGAACCTGATTTAGAATTGTGTGAACCTAATTATACTTTATTGCTTTTGTCATTTCAAACTGACTCCAAGTCATTTATGCACGTTTTTTGTGTTTGTGAGCTGGAAAATGCGTGTGTGTTTTTAATTTATGTATTTATTTTTTCAGGAACGGAGCCATGCAACCGAGGAGGTTTTGCACGCAGCCAGTAGGGGCGCTAGTTGTCCTTTTTTTCCCACAAGCCTGTGCGGCACCCCTTATATAAAGAACGTCCGCCCTTTGCTTTCCCTCACTCTCCTCGGTTCTGTCGCAGGTAACTACGCTGTCCTAACATCATGCTTTCAAACATACTGTAGGCCGGGTACCCGTATCCAGCTGTTAACTATGTTTTGTCTTGTGGTTTACATGTTTACTCTGCTGTGCCTTTACTGCTGCTGTTTTTAAAATGTCTGCCTGCTAGCTGGGAAAAAGACTCGCTCTGTAGCTAGCAGCAGGCCGGACCTGCAACACGTGTCGCACAGCACGTGCAGGCAGGGTAGCGCGCTAGTCTCGAGCTAACCCAGTCATGTTCAATCACAGGCTATCCCATGCGTTAATGATGAAATACGTGTTGGTAGGGACATCTGAGTTAAGTTGAGGAAACGCCAACCTTTCTGACCGCATGGGAGGATAGCATCCAGGGTTAACTTCAACTGTACTTGGTAACGTTAGCTAACTCAACTGGCGGAAAGGATTAACAAATACATGGCTCTTCTTGTTTTTAGGCCCGTCGGGGAGACCTCTCAAAGTCAGGCTGGACTTCTACAGTTGGTAAGGACACATGGTGTATTTTTGACTTTACACAGCTGATGATGTTTTATTAAGAGTAGTGGACAGAAGTGATTTCTGAGACTTTTTCACTGAGGCTGATAACGTTACCTAATGTATAAAGTCTGAATTATTTTTCTTTTTAACATGGGGCCATGCACCAGTGATTTCACTTGAGGAGTGTCTAAGAGCTGCATGACTGAAGTGTTTCCTCTCATCAGGTTCAACTTGCTGGTGTCAGGTCTGAAGTCCTCACACATCCTGAAGGGTAAGCAGCATTTCCCAATGAATCCCTGTTCAGTCTGACTGGAAGTCGATGATGATTCATGTATAAGAGTAGTGGACAGAAGTGATTTCTGAGTAATTACACACTGAGGCTTCCCTGTTCCCAAATAAGCACTTTAAACTCAGAAGTGTCATTGTACTAAAATCTGTATCTGTTTCTCAACAGGTGTCTGAGAAGCAGAAAAACACAATGAAAGACCGAAGACTGACAGAGGTGAGACAAGTCACCTCTTACAAGTTTTCCTTAAAGGGGAATCTCGCCTGTTTGAAGAATTTGGGTGTTTCTGTGCTCCAGGACAGTCTGAACTTGCACCAGTCTTTCGTACAGTTAGACATCTGACAGCCTTGAATGTGACGTCACCGGGGTGTAGCACGAGGTGCTGCCCCTTAAAGAATGAATATGGTGCGTCTTTGTGGAGCCGTATGATGCTAAAATCACACCAACATGTTAATGTTTTCATATTAACAGACATGAATCAGAATGTAAACCATTTGTGTGCAAGAACTCTCAATTCTTCCATTCTTTACATCCTGAATCACAAATTCAAGGGTTCCCCAGTTTCTAGCTTTAGGAAAGCATGATGCATCTTCACACGTGTAGAGTGAACCGTCCTGGGGCACAGGAATAGCATGACTTCTTAAATGGATGACGTTCCCCTTGACATGGCAGTTCATCTGTACATGATGCCTGTGCTGCTGTGATGACCCTATTTGCTACTCTTGACTAGACAGGATGACGAAACTGCAACCACCTTTTGCATTTTCTGAGGCACAGATCACTTGAAACAGTCCTGAAGTTACATGAGTTGGCATACTTAACTAATATGTTGGTTTTTCCTTTGCAGTTGGTGATGGCTTCCTGCCAGCGCACTGCTGTCTGCTCTCCAGGTAAGAAACTGCAGTCTTTCTTGTGAAGGCTCCTTGCTGAAAGCCTGTAAGGAAGCACTAGTGTAAGGACTTTCATTTGTTCCACAGCCTTGACTTCATTTCTCATGTGTTTGTCATTTCTACAGATGCTCTCAAGTTTCTGGAATCAACCATGAACCAGACATGAACATCCAGAACAGGTAATGGACCCAAATTATTGGTTCAATGTACACAATCACATTCACACTGTTAATGATGATCTTGTTTAAAAAACAATGGGAATCTCTCTGAAAAAGAATGAAAGATGACTTTATACTGATACAGTGCAAACTACAAGACGTATGCCCGTTTGCACATTGTCCGGCCTAAATTAATGCTTTGACTTAACTTACAGGTTGTCTCCCTGTTCTTGGATCAGTAGCAGGTGAGTTGCCACTTTGTGCTAAGATGCGTTAACCTGCGTTAAATTAAAAACTCTGCCCCCCGATACAATGATGACCGCATAGTTCAACCGATAACCATGACGAATATGAATTTGTCTTTCGCTCCTAGCTGATGTATCGGCCTCAACAACCTGTCAGGCCACGTGGTTTTTTTGGAAACATGCCTGACTTTTTTCCCCTTCCCATTTCAGAAACAGAAATGGCTGACGAGCACTGAGACTAGTACAAAAGAAGGCAAAGTGAAGGTGAGTGAAATGTTTTTTAGTGCAAGGTTTTGTTGAAGCTTGATACAATGATGACAGCATAGTTCAGCAGATAATCCGTGAAGAAGATAAATTTGTCTTTCGCTCCTAGCTGATGTATCGAGCTGAATTACCCTTTGGCCCTTCAGTATTTAAAACATGGAAACTAAAAAAAATTTCTCCCCCCTATCCTAGATGTGTACAACTTGCTGACGGAGAATCACACATCCCTAAAACGGTGAGACTTTGCACGTTTAAGCCTCAAGTTAATACTTGATACAATGATGACCGCATAGTTCAGCAGAGAAACCGTGAAGAAGATATAAATTTGTCTTTCGCTCCTAGCTGATGTATCAATCTTGAAACGCTACAGATGGCTCATGATCAATTTCTCTATCCTGACATCTACTTTCCTTTCCCCACCAATACAGGATTCTTGTGTGAGCAAAACATGGACGGACTACGTCCCAATACAGTTGATCTGAGTAGGTACGCTGTCTCTGATTAACACCACTATGCATCAGTGACAACCAGACGTGATGATTTTGAATCAGGTCTCTGATCTAGTTGAGGAATTACGTCATTCATTCTGATTTGGGTTGTCTAGCCGTTGTAAACTGTAAAGTCTTGAGTGCATAAGAAGAAACTGAAGTTTATGTTGGCTTTGCAGGAGTGGACTTCCATGGCAGGTCGCATGCACAAGATGCCTCCAGAAGCATGGTGAGTGTAAACATGGCCGACCCCATGAGCGCCTCAGATCCAGATGACTAGTAGGGCTGGGTAAAATGGCTTCCAAAACCAAGTACAAGTTAAAACTAATTTTGAACACCAAGATCCCACCTCATTCTGTAACAGATATTTCTACATGCGATCCCCTTGTGTATTCTGAGAAACGGTAAAACTCCTGGTGTTTTTGCTGTAAGAAGTTAACACTAAAGCTTGTCAATACCAAAAGTTGTTACCCTGATACCCAGCACTACGTGCAACCAAACATCCCTCCATCTCTGCCACATCTGGGTCTGAAGAGCTGCTCATGTACAGTAGTAGGGATCTCAGTTGGTGTTGTACGTCTTTGTAGATCCCTGTAGTCTGGCCTCTGTGATGAGGAGTAAAGACTGACAAGAAAACCATGGAGTCTGTTATATTAGCTCTAGCTGAGCTGGTCAGTACTCTACTGTCACTGTGATGTTGGGTGTCTGCGTGTGTTCTCATGTCCATCTGTCTCTCCAGGTGTGGTGACTTGGTGTGGAAGTCGTGGACTGAAAGATGGGATTGTCTAAAAGTGAGGATGCATGACTAATACAACACACACAGCATCAGTGGGTTCAGTGATGTTTTTACAAATGTCTGACCTGAACATCAATGTGGACATGATCTTTTACTGAGCAACCTTGTAAATCAAATCTCATTCGGACCACTTGGAAAGTAGTTAATTTAATTTTTCTTACTTTATCCCCATCTTCAGGTGACAGCTGGAGCTTAAGCACAATCTTGGTAAGCATTTCATCAAACTGTGATGAGGCTAGTCCAGGAACTTGCTCACATGTAGAAAAATGACTTTAAAGACGAGTAGTAATATCACTGAATAGCAGTGATATTATTGATTGAGATGCCATAATGGGCTTCTGGACTCTGCCTTTTGAATAAACTCTCAACCTGTGATGAAAAGATTCTGCCAAATGATCCTTCTGATTATACCCATACCGTTCCATTTTTGTCTGAGGTTGTGTAGTCCATGCAACATGGCAAACTTAATTTTTTATTGGGTTCCCTAAAGTAGTTTTTCCTTTTCCTCCAAAAGCTGGCTGTGCTGGGATGAGGAAACCGTGCACCACACAGAGGAGACCTGCCTATCCTAATTGAAAGTGAGTGTTGTGTCTGATGGATTGAAAACATGCGTTTTGCACTCTGGAACAACCTGTGAAGAAATGATTCTGCCAAATGAGATCTCTTGATTATACTCCTTACCGTTCCATTAATTCTGAGGTTGTGTAGACTAGGGATTCCCAAACAAGGACCCCCTTCAAGGGTGCCTGGTGTCCCAGACAAAGGGGAATAGTTCAGTTTACCTCTAATAATTCACTTAAAGTACAGTGAGGGTGTGTGAGAGGTTTGACTTTCCCCACCTACAGCTGAGACATTGTCTCAGATGGACAAATCCCTTAATCAAATGGGGATCTGCAGAACTATATTGCTCTAGGGGCCCTTGAAATAAGTTTGAACCAGTGGTGTAAGCAATGTAGTGTTGTATATTCAGTTTCTAACCTTCTCTTTCCCTCTCAAAGATCCTGTCCTGGCTTTTTGGATGGGGACCTGGGAGCTGTGGCAGGACTATCGGCACTGAAGAACTTGTGTGTTTTTGAGTTGTAACTTGCAATATTGTGCAAATAAACATGCTGAAGTGGATTCTTGTGGTGTTTTCATTATGTAAAGCTGCCTTTTTGATAAAGTGAATTTGTTGACAATTGGGTTGGTCCAAAGTACATCAGTGGTTTGAAATCATGTAATATCGTGTACAGGTTTTTGCTCTAGCCAGCTGGACCCAAATAGGTAAACTGCAATTGTTGGAAGAAATTCAACACACGCTTGTCCTCTGTGGCACGTGACGTGAGTGCACACTACTGCTGTACTATAAACGTATTACGAGACAGATCGTAGAAATAACATGGTGTTCCAGTACGTGGTGTAGTGACGTACGCACTGTGTACTCACTGTGCCAGCAAAACATCTGGTGGAGGATTTTTATTTGTGGTTATGGAAGATAGTTGTTTAGTTGGATCAGATTTACCCAATATAATGCAATTTGCGTGTTCCAATATTTATTTTTAAAAATCTGGTCTTCGAACGCTAGGAGCCGGTTGCCATGACAGGAAGTGACGTAAGGAGCGGCCAGTCGCTTCCTGGTGAGCAGCCCAGGGCTAGCAACTGTAGGCGAACAGCCAGCCAGGGTTTAAATGGGGCTGAGACGGGACGCGGTGTGCAGTCTTCATCGGACGGGCTCAAACCAGCTGTTCACCAATGTTCCTCTTCTCCTTTGTGCCCCTGCTGTGGGCTCTGTCCGCCGAGGCGGACTTCTTCCACTTCGACAGCCTTTCAAACGCCTCCACCTACTATTTTAATTATATTTATTGCAATATATGGGAGGGGGAGTGTCAGCCAAACCAGGATGATGCTACCCAGCAAGGTAAGACATTATTCTGAGCGGAATGAATTACAGCTATCCTCTTCAAGGGGATTTATTAATTATCGGCAATTAGCTTTAAAATCAGCTCGAAAACCGGAAATCCAGTAGATCCAATTGCCAACGGTTTTATGCATGTAGGCTACATATACATCAAATATAGCGTAATAAATGTAGTTATTTTCGTAATACAATACTGGTACACATATAAGCATGTACTAATATTTTTTACTAATCCATTAATCATAATTAAGGTATAGACTAATGTTTAACACAGGAATTAGTTATGCACATTGCTGTACGCTTGTTAATCTAACAACCATTTGTTTTCACTTGGTTGCTTTCATAGTTTTGACATGCTACCCAGCCGGTACAACAGGAATATATAACCTGACTTGTGCATGAAATGTTGTTGATGTGAGCAGTTCCTACGAGGGACCTTTGGGCAGGTTTCCCCCAGGACTACATCAGCCTGCTGCACCAGTGGTACTGTAGCCTGGGCCAGTGCTGTGAGTCTGGAGACTGCAGGATAACCAACAACATCACAGGTAGCAGACTACACTGTCTTAAGATTCCTGTCTCTTTTAGTGGCGCTTTATTGCCCCAGTCCATGTGTGATAGTGAGTGTGTTGGTCAGTCTGGCGAGGCAGTAAGTACTCTGTCTTGAAATAACTGTAACTCATAACCACTTTATTCTGTAACTTACAGGAATTTGGCAAGGTGGCAGTGGTGCAAAGACAGCCAACTGACAGAAACACTTAACACGTTATAGGAGCAACAGGACACACTCAGTGCAGGAGGACAGTGCAGGGCATACAGCAGGCAGGACTGCAGATGTGCAGCTATTAATGTTATTCTAAATATTTGCAAAAAGGGATACTATCAGTGCATTCATGCCACGTTTCCTGTAGTAGGTTACGGCCATAAGTTAGAGTCCATCTGTGCAATAGGTTGTATAGAGTGAGACTGATATATCCGTTTGCCCGTCTTTGATATTGGCCTTTAGTAAATATCAGAAGTCTGCCAGGCATGTGGGCCAGTGCCGCTATGATCAAGGTTCATCCCTGTCTGCAAGTACATAAAAGGCATTATGTAATACTTGCAAGGAAATTATATTCTCTTTGCTCATTTTATTTATTCATTTTAATTGTTCAATTGTTTTTTTGTAAATGTAATTAGCCTACCATGTAAAAGCCTAATGTGTTCCAGAGTTTCCCCTGGTGTTGAATAGGTGGCATGTTTTAGTGTCGCTCTCAACACACTGAAGTGTGTGTTCTTTAGAAGTTGGGATGTTAAGACTCGAAGAGCAATGTAGAAAACCAAATCCAAGGCACACTTCTCCTCGGAAAAAAAGTTTTAAAAAGCCGTTTGCTTGGCATTACAGATTAAATCTTGCACTTTCCTCCTTCCTCGGGGTGCTGTTTGCAGTTTGCACCCTGAGGGAGGCTTGCATGTGTAATGCCATGCATTAGCCACTAAAATTAAGGCTTTTTTCTAGGAGAAGAGTGTCTTGGATTTGTCTTACATTGCTCTTAAAGATATTGAATATTTGAAGAAAATATTGTCTATCAGTGACTTAAGTCTAAAAACATTGGTTTTGGCATCAGCCTTTGAAAACCCCTAGTAACATATTAAGAGACAGTTATACTGAATAAGATGGAAATGCATGAAATAAGGTCTGAGCCTTGTGGAGCTGGCATATAGTGACATTAAGTTTAAAAACTACTGCAGACATTATAAGGCCTACAAGATTGTGCAAATTACACTAAATAGGATATTTGACCGGGCAGTAACAGTAGAGGTTACAGTTGTTCCATAGGCAAAGCTCTGTGAAATTCCCTACAATTGTCCAGATTGATCCATAAAAGGGCCATGCATGCTTCTTTTTTTTTTATTCGACTGTAAAAACTCTAAACGGGTGTGTCACATATTTTGAAAAGCCATTCCAACATTGTAAAAAAAATAGTATTTTGGCAGGGTGTGATGACATTATTGCAGGGATTATATCCTCTATCTGGAACTGTCATTTTGAAATGTCTGTCATATGTGCGTCCGACCAGGCCTGTCCCGGGACCTTCAGATGAAACTCCACGGGCAGCACCTGGCCCAGTCCGTGGTTCTGAAGGCCATCCAGGGTTTCATCAACAACCCAGAGTCCAACAAGCCGCTGACCCTCTCCTTCCACGGCTGGTCCGGCACCGGCAAGAACTTTGTGGCCCGGATCGTGGCTGATAACCTGTACCGGGACGGGGTGAAGAGCGAGTGTGTCCGTCTGTTCATCGCCCCTTTCCACTTCCCCCATGCCAGACTGGTGGACACGTACAAGGTAAGACAGAGCCCTCTTGGCACGTAGTCCTCTCGACGCCTGGAACATGCAGCCGTTGCTTAATCAGATACACAGTCAGAGCTGTGTTTTCATAGTATTTTGTAATTACGCTTGTAACTGATAAAGGTCACAGATTTGGTCTCACTTTGAATAGTGCTTCAAATCAAACATTTATCCTATGAGTACTGGCATATTTCCTGGTGAATAAAAAAAAAAAGATGCATGCTTTTTGGAACCAGGCACTCGTCCAACAAGGTGACAGGTACCAGCGTGGCCCTTTCTAAACAGATTTTTACACAATCACTGCATTGGGTTTCAAAACGATATTGACACAATACTATTACACACACTGATCCAACAGGACATAGTAGACAGGAGAACTTTTAAAAAGATAAGGTCACAATCTGCAAATGTGGACTCAAGAATTACATTTGGCAGTCTCTCATGTCCGTTCCCTAGATGAGATTAGATTAGATTAGATGAAACTTTAATGATCCCTGAGGGGAAATTGGGTCGTTGCAGCAGCAAAGAATAGACTACAGATAAGAATAGAACGAAGAAAATGTGTTGAAGATAATTCAGCAAATAGGTAAAGATACAGCGTCTTAGTCATGTTAAAACTGAACTGTTGGCTTGAGAGGATTCCTGCTTATTTGACTATTGACAGATTTAGATCACATGTTTGCAGTTGACAGATTTATGCATTTACAGCATTCATGCAGGCTGCGCAAATGTGCATCAGTGGCTCTTCCACAGTATTAGATGTACAGCGTAGATGTGCAAGTGTGCATCATTAACTGTTCACCAGTGTTGGGGAGTAGTATGTCCTGTGAGGCACTCAGGCTTCTGCACCTGTCAGTGATGATCATGTACAGTATATTGTATATTTTCTGAATTGACTTGTGATGCTCTTTGTCCCAACATGAGGATTACCTCACCTGACCATCTTGTCTCTTTCTTCCCGCTTTCTTTCCTCCATTTTCTTCTTTTTTTCTCATTTACTCTACCTTTACTTCCAAAGCCAACACGTCATAATTCTCACCCAAAAAGTTGAATATTAGCTGTCACCTTAACCTCACTGTAGAGCTGTAGAGACAAAAAATGGATGTTGTTATTGCTTATATTTGAAGATATAGTGATTTTCAGTGTGGTGTGGTCTTCCCTTCTCTCTGTCCAGGGCCAGCTGAGAGAGGCGATCCGGGACATGGTGCTGCGCTGCCCTCAGACTTTGTTCATCTTCGACGAGGCTGAGAAGCTCCACCCGGGCCTCATCGATGCCATCAAGCCCTACATGGATCACTATGACAACGTAGATGGGGTCAGCTACCGCAGAGCCATCTTCCTCTTCCTCAGGTTAGACCAAAGTCCAGGCGCGTACTGACTGTTCGACCCGGCTCAAATGCAGTCACACACTTTATTTGCAATTAATTGAACTTAGCAGGCAACCAATCCAAGTGTCCCAAAAGTGAATCAGTCATCAGGCACTTCAACCAGTAACCAAACACCTCTGGCCCAGATATTTTGGCAGTTCATCTCTAATGACAGATGTTTCTTCCTCTGTCTCCATTACCACCCTGTATGGATTTTTCATGTTCTCAATTGCTCTTGTCTAGTTCCTGCTGAGGAATGATGTAATGAGTCAGATATAGAAACACATTTATTGCCAGAACACTAAGTTACAGTAATATGATGGAGGTCAGATCATTTATCCAAGGGTAATTTATATTTACACCTGATACATAACATATTAAGTACACGATTTGAACTGACAAACCTTCATCTCACAAAAGCAGCCAACCAGATCATAAGTGAGAAATAGACAAATGCACCAAGAAATCAACAAATGCAGAGATTTTCCATCGCTCAGTTTTGCCATGCGTGCTCTCTCCGCAGTAATATAGGTGGAGCGACAATCAACGATGTAGCGCTGGACTTTTGGCACTCCGGTCAGAACCGTGAGGATATCGGCATGGAGGATCTGGAGCATCGGCTACGAGCTGAAGCCATGGAGTCTCAAGGTGTGCGGCAGTCATATTTGTCTGGATATACAGTACATATGAATGGATTCCCAGTGGTGTTGTTGCTATACAGATGAGTTGCCTCTGATATAGTGTATGCGCACCAGACCCGATTCTACCTGTGGATGTCAAAATCCCGTAGCCATCCTAAAGATTCACTGATGTGTTGCCTCAGCCCATTATTTAAAATCAGGCTGTCTGCAAAATATGAAATTAATCTGATACTAGAAACCTCTCCTTTACTTCCTTGTGAAAAAATGAACAAAAAAAAAATTCTAACAAGCAGTGATCCAAAAAGAAAATGAAGGCACTCTCAACTCTCAAGTGAAAAAATATAAAGATCCTTAATTACACTGCAAGACAATTAAAAATGAACAACGCATTTTAAATTTTTTCACTAGCAAGTGAAGGATCCAAAGCTTTCTCATGATCAGTTTGAATCTGCTTGTCTGTTCGTATCAGACCCAAGCATTGCTTTTCCCTTCTGTCCTTGTAAATAATTAATCACTTTATATAATAATACATAACAGCTAACTTACCCCAAAAGTGTTAAAACTAAAAATGTATCTGTTCACTAACTTTATGGACCTGCTGCTGGACTTGTTTTATTGTTTGTTCTGAGGTGAGATGTTTTTGTAAGTGCTTTTTTTCATCTCAGCTGCACAGATGATTGATAAAATACTCTTTCTGTGTGTTTTTCATCATTGTATTTTATCAATGTGTGTTTTTATCACTCTGCTTCAATGTCACTATACAACAAAACTGTGGGCTTGAGAGGTTCTTATCCATGTCCCTGCGTGAATCTCTCTCCCAGGTGGTTTTGCTCAGAGCGAGCTGATGTCCGGCCACCTGATCGACTTCTTCGTACCCTTCCTGCCGCTGGAGTAT
>OMOV01097199.1:0-11112 GCA_900312565.1 Beryx splendens | reverse complement strand
CACACAGACAGACACACACACACAGACACGCACGCACGCACGCGCGCGCACACACACACACACACACACACACACACACACACACACAGAGCCTCTATCAGCTGAAGCACCCCTGAAGGTATAAAAGAGACATGGGAGTGCTCTCCGGTGCAGAAAGTTTAGGCAGACTGCAGACATGCTCAGGTTTCTTCTGTTGACCTCTCTCGCAGCCCTGGGTAAGAACTTCAGCTCTCTTTGATTCTTTCTTTCATTCTACATTCTGCACACAGTGGACTCCTAACAGACTGGAATACATGATGCTGTGCTCTCCACCCAGTGCTGGCTGAGCTGGAGCCCCAGCCCAGGTTCCTGGAGGACAGTGTTGAGGAGAGGGTTGTGGGAGGGGAGGTGGCCAGACCCAACTCCTGGCCCTGGCAGGTACTGTGTGTTCTGTTTGCCTTCACAACCGCTAGAGCCATATTTGTTCAAAACTCAAAGTAGGTCTGCACAACATTCTTGCTCCGCATGTTTCTTCAGGTGTGTTTGACACGGTATCCATAATCCCCTTAAACAGCGTCTCATGACAGATGTTCTTTTTCTGAAAATATGCATTGACTTCTCCTCTAACAACTGTAAATATTGAAATTTGTCTCTATTCGTATATGATTGTCTTTGAGTTAGTAATGTATAATTTGAATGCTGATGTAAACAGGTGTGTTCAACCGATAATGAATTTGCATGTGCTCTTTCAATATGAAATCATGTGACGTCCTAACAAGCTATTTAAAGGGATCTGTCTCAAACACATCTGATCAAAATATCCCTATATAATATATAAATATTATCTTGCCACAATAAAGAACATAGGTAGTAAATGTTGTGTGGACCTACTTGTTCAGCTTGCCACAGTATTTGAAAAATGTTTTTCTTCAGATCTTTCTTTAGAAATATGGAGGACAACTTTGCACTGGCTATCAAGTAACTTCATTATGCCGAGTGAAATTGTATTTAATTTGTTTCCCTCTATCCTGTTCCTCTTCACTTCCCATTGTTAGGAATGTTGCCAAGCTGCCTTTCCCAAAAAAGTCCATCACTTAATTTCTTACAGCCTCAATGCTCTCTGCTGTTTTTCTTCCTCAGATCTCTCTCCAGTACAAATCTGGAAACTCCTTCTACCACACCTGTGGAGGAACCCTGATCAGGAGAGGATGGGTCATGACGGCTGCTCACTGTGTGGACAGGTGAGACTTTCAGACCTCACAAAAATATCATTAACTGCTGAACTCAAAAGCAATGGGAATATGGATGAAGTACCAGGAATCATTTACGTAAATGTATTCCACTGTGGGAAATGTCCTGATGGCTTAGTTGGCTATAGCGCATCCCATATGCCAAAGATGTCCTGGGTTCAAATTCAGCCTGGGACTCTTGTCAGCCCATTTCTTATCACATAAAAGCAAAAATGCCACAAAAATGCATTCCACTGTGAAACAACAGCCTCCAAGCGATGTCCTTTTGTTGCTGTGGTAAAAGATAGGCGTTAGCAAAATTGGCAGACGAGATAGGTATGAGTAGAGGATTTGTCTTAGATGTGTTGCATCTCTTGTGTCTCCACAGGTCCAGGACTTGGCGTGTTGTTCTTGGCGATCACGACATCAGCAGCCATGAGGGCAGGGAGCAGTACATGAGCGTCAGCCGCGTCTACCTCCACCCCAGATGGAACTCCAACAATGTTGCTGCAGGGTTGGTGCCCGGCTGTTTTTGGATTCACTTGCAATTCCTCACACAGAAATATCAAATACTGATATAATATTTAAGAATATATTTTAAAAATCTATTAGGATGTACTCAGTAATTTCTACACACGTGAAAGTAATGAAAAATGTCCAAAATCGGCTGTGTAAAAATACAGAATACTTGGCAGTTCACATTGGAAGATAAACAGCAGTGTAGCCTACGTCTCCACAGTAAGGTTAGAATGGAGTGCAAGAGTAAGTATGGGCTTGGGAAAAAGATTTATTACTCTACTCTACCTAAGGGAATGTTGGTCTGACCCTCAGGTGGGATATTGCACTCCTGCGTCTGTCTTCTGAGGCTTCTCTCAACAACTACGTCCAGCTGGCCTCTCTGCCTCCCTCCGGCCAGGTCCTGCCCCACAACAACCCCTGCTTCATCACCGGGTGGGGACGCACCCAGAGTGAGTTTAATCTAATGACACCTTCACTTACAAGATAGAAAACCATTGGTTAAGTATTTACATGAGAAATCAATCTGTAAGTCATTTTTACAATCACAACTGCCAACTGTTGTTTTTTCTGCCACCCCTAGCTGGAGGTCAGCTGTCCAACAAGCTGAAGCAGGCCTCCCTGCCGGTTGTGGACCACAGGACCTGCTCCAGCTCTGGATGGTGGGGCAGCACTGTCAAGGACTCCATGGTCTGTGCTGGAGGTGGCAGCAACTCTGGATGCCAGGTGAGGCAATATGGTACCTCTGTGTTCATCTGAAAGACATCAGAGAAGTGAACTGAAGGAGACGGTGCATGCTACTCTCTTATATCTTCTCAGTAACATGTTAGGTAACACTGGAACTGGGATTCAGTGTCTTGGTCAAGGACACTTCAGCAGGGCAGATGCTTGCCAGCGCGGATCTTGAACCTGGTTTATCCAGTTGAAAGGCGGTCTCTCTAACCACAAGGCCACCCTGCAAAGACAGCAGGAGGGACGTTGGGGATGCAGAGCAGGGCAGACGCAGGAAAGGACCTGTCAGAATTCAGCCCCACACCAATGTGACAAAGTGAATCTGAGTGTCTCCAAAGGGTGACCCTTTCCTGTCAAGGAAAATATTTTGAGGACACAAGCAGGATTACTTTGATACTGCAGCGGGGGCATAAGTCAGTTACAATAATCCAGGCCAGTGCTTAAACTACATGAACTGTCAAAGTTTTGCGAGCTCATGTTCTGCATTAACTTGCTTGAGACTGCGTGACGCTCGGAGATATGAGAGTAGTGGGAGTGAGTTAAGTGCATGGGAAATGGGGGATTTGCTACCAGCTCTGCTAGAAAGTGCAGAAATTAAGTCATCAGCTATGAATTTTTGATGCTGTGGTTTGCCAGTGATGTGGTGTCTCTGCTTCCAGGGTGACTCCGGTGGCCCCCTGAACTGCAGTGTCAACGGCAAGTGGGTTGTCCACGGTGTGACCAGCTTTGTGTCTTCCTCCGGTTGCAACGCCTACAGGAAGCCCACCGTCTTCACCAGGGCCTCCGCCTACATCAGCTGGATGAACAATGTCAGTATTAAACACAAACCAATATCACCCGAACACATGAAATGTTAAAAAAAAAAGTTTGAATGTCAACAATTTAACACTATTATTCAAACATGCATTATTTGAGCTGCATGTTTCATGTAAATAACATTACATGCGCTCTAGAGGATCTGACATCTTCATTCCTTCATTCATTCATTGCTGGAGACCTTTTTGTGTGGTGTTGTTGGAAAGTGTAAAAACTGAAATGCCTAAAATGCTTACAAATACATTTCTGTTTATTTGTGTAATATTTTGCTCAAATCCTGATTGTAATAGTATAATAATTCATTTGTCCTTGCTTTGCCAGATCATGGGTTGAGAAGAAGGACGATCTCCATGGAGATGAGAAAACACTCTGGATCCATCTCAGTTTTTGCCCAAATGTATCTATGAGAATAAACTGTATTATTCAGTTCTATAATATACATTTGTCTGGCTTCATTTTTGTTTTGTGTTTTGTGTTTGTGGGAATTGGTAACCTTAATAGGCTCGATAAATAAAATGATGAAATGCATTCGTAATTGAGAGTGAAATGCAATTCAGATGCAAGAGTGGTCTTTGAAAAATAAAGTACTGTGGAACCACTCAAATAACCATTTTAATTATCATTTTCTTCACATCAGGAGATTTGTGAGAGGTGGTCTTTGAACCAATTCAAAAGTGCATGGTTGTGCTGTCACAAATAGGGATCCTTTCAGTAAAGCAGTAGACACACTGTAGGAGCATTTTATTCTAATGGGTAAACAAAAAGATGTGATTAAAGTATGACAAATGTAACTTTCACGAAACATCAAAATGAGTTGACTTAAGTAGGGCACATTATACTGTTAACTATTAATTGGTAGCAATTCTGATGTGTGCCAAGGCCTTAAAATATAACATAATGTGGTAATATAATTCCTTTAAAAGACAACATTTGGGAAGACTATATGTTCAAGAAAACTTGGATTGTAAAAATCAAGTTAGGGTAACACACTGAGTAGACATTGCTTTAGAATTACAATGATGTACCTGAACATTATTTCATTCAGGAAGACTCTACTCACAAGATAAATTCACTAAGCTGCTCCCTGCTTACCCAGCAACCATGCTGAGGGTACAGTATAGCAGGGGCGCAATGCAAATCTGCCCATGGGTGACACAGAGCCAAGCCAGAGCAGCAACACTGTGCCATGGCCCACGCCATGTCAGCCACCGTATAGGTTCAGCTGGATAGACTACAGCAGGTGGAGGCTGGGGAGGCAGAGGTAAAGCTTTACCAAGCAGCAGATTGGGTGCAGCAGTTGGCGTAGCAATAATCAGTGTTCATTTAAATGGACCGCCTTGTTATGAGGATGGACTATGATCAGTTGATAGATGACAAGCAATTTACGTGTCCTGCCTGAGCTAACACAATGTTCCATTAATTCATAAGTGCACCTAATCTATTTATTAATATCAGTTAAATAAACAAAGTAATACAGAAGGTGAGCTGGTTTGCGGAGTGCTGTGTATCCAGGAGTTAAGTGGATATAACTAAAGGTAAACACAATAATAATCAGGGTTAATTAAAGTATACTAGTGTAAAAAATACACTTAAAACAGACGTGCTGTTCTGGAGGTGTCATTGATTTATCAGGCATTGTTACCGCATGTAAATGTGCACACATATTATCTAAAAGGGTCCTACATGTGTCATATAGGTCAAAGGCTTTCTGATATTGCGCTGAGTCAGAATCAACATCCCCCCGTTTTAACTCTCACACAAACCACTGATTAGTTGTTTTCCAATCCCTTATTCACAACACAAAATCTACCTCTAAGCAAGTGAAATAGTTCCATAAATTGGCTCCAAATCAGAAATCACAACCTAGCAAATCCCTAGACGTGCCTAAAAAAATATTCAGCCTCGAGCTATAAAATGTAACTTAGGCAATATATCTGCCAGCACCGCTGAAAGAGGGATGAATTCAATGTCAAAAGCAGACCATCTGGGTATCACATAAAGTATGAATATACATTCTTAATCTTGTGAACATCAGAAGCATGTAAAGGGCATGTAAAGCAGCCTAGTGATGGCCTTGCCTATGGGAGATAAGCGTGAGATGGTACACATCTGGGCCACAGCTGAAGAAACAGTCAGTCACCATCTTCAGTGCTGTACATCGCTTGTACAGCACAATTCCTACACCCACAGTAGTATGCAGTATATATAGAAAGGCGGTGTTGCCTGTTGGCCCTGACATACGGCCCAGCCACCCTGCAGACATGCTCCGACTACTATTACTGACAGCTCTTGCCGCTCTGGGTAAGTTCTGTGGAAAACTGCCATTCCTCATTACCTACCTCCTGGTTCAGCTAGGCAGAGTCAGAGGCGATATGTGTTAAGGGGGGGAAGGGGGACTCTGCAGCGTACAATAACCCAACCAGTCAATTATTTTGATGCTGTCAGCAAATGCATGCAAATGACACATATACACACACTAGCACAATGTCTCTGTTCAGTCCTGGCAGAGGAGGATCCCCAGGCCTTGTTCCTGCAGGATGTGGAGGAGAGGGTTGTGGGAGGTGAGGTGGCCAGACCCAACTCCTGGCCCTGGCAGGTAAACCTCTTCCACGCTCCCGTTCAAACCCTCCAGCTTCAGCAAAGGCAACTCTGCTAAGACATGTTGAAGTGTGCCAGTGATGCCTACCCGGTAGTCCTGTCAGATTTATGAGAGACTCTTGACTCTAGGGGAGCTGACTGGAAGTTTCATCTCGCCACCTCCACAGATCTCTCTGCAGTTCAAGTCTGGCAGCTCCTACCGCCACACCTGTGGAGGAACGCTGATCAGGAGAGGATGGGTGATGACCGCTGCTCACTGTGTGGACAGGTAGTTGACTGTGAGACAGTGCATGTGTGTGTGTGTGTGTGTATGTGTGTGTGTCAAATCTTATTCCATCTCTGCAGCAGTGTGGCCATTTGGCAGAGATCATGGCTTTATATCCGTACAGCAAATCCCCTTCAAACTGGCTTTTTGTAATATAGGAATCTAAATTTATTGGTGTCAAGTGAAGTTTTTAAACCGTGCGTGTTTGTGTGTGTGTGTGTGCATGTGTGTGTGTGTGTGTGTCTGTGTGTGCGTGTACATACAGTAAAAGGACATGGCGTGTGGTGGTCGGTGATCACAACATTTCCCAGCATGAGGGAAAGGAGCAGTACATCTCTGTCAGCCGGGTCTACATCCACCCCAACTGGAACTCCAACCGCATCTCCAACGGGTCAGAGGAGCATTCACACTTGTTTGTTTCATGTCAATTTTTTTTAATGATATATACCTTGAGGGGGCAGCAGTAGCTCAGGAGGTAGAGCTGTCATCGCGGTGGGCTCCTCCCGGCAGCGTGTCGAAGTGTCCTTGAGCAAGACACTGAACCCCTAACTGCTCCCGATGAGCTGGTTGCTCCTTGCATGGCTGCTGCCGCTGTCGGTGTATGAATGTGAGTGTGAATGGGTGAATGTGAGGTATTCATTGTAAAGCGCTTTGGATAAAAGCGCTCTATAAACACAGTCCATTTACCATGAGCTCCTGCACAATAACATTTTGAACCCATAACAGAAAAGATGGATTCTTGGAATATTGTTTAAAGCTAGAAAGTTATCTTATAGATATTGTAGTTTAATTGTTGGTTCACTTTGTGCAAAGAGGTCAAAAAGTTCTAAGCATTTGCAAATAATTATTCTGTCTTTTTTTTCTTGTCAAAATGCAAATAGTGCATCTTTAATTATTTAATAATCTCAGCACCACATCGCTTTTAAAATTTATGTGAGGACTGTGACACTAATTACTAATTATAACAGGAGTTAATCAACACAAAATTAATGCCTAACAACATTTTTTCGCTCTCTCTCCCTCCCTATAGAATTAAATCAAAGGTCACTGTATCTCTAATATTCCTAAAAGAAGGTTATGTTCCCTATTTTAATGAGAAACACTCTACTTGCAGGACTAATTTTTACAATTTGTTATGCTTGATTAATCACATTCATCTAATGAAAAACAGTCACCTCTGAATTTAACACGCTCCCAGGCTCAGTGAATGCAAATACTTCCTAATATTTGCAGAAAACGCCCTCAGAAGGACTGCAGCACCTAGACATAGGCCTAGTTATTTTTGGTGCCTCCTGTTTGATCCATGGATCTCCACCTCAGGTATGACATTGCCCTGCTGCGTTTGTCCACTGAGGCCACCCTCAACTCCTACGTCCAGCTGGGCTCTCTGCCTCCCTCCGGCCAGATCCTGCCCCACAACAACCCCTGCTACATCACCGGGTGGGGCCGCACCGCCAGTGAGTTGAATAAATCGTCACTATACTACCACGGTGGGAAATGAATAGCAGCTGCAAAGTTTGTCTCCTTTACCAGCCACTTTGGGAGGTCCTATTTGACTGTGAAAAATAGTTAGCTGCTGGTGAAATAATGATATGATATTGATTGGTGGATTTTGGGATGAACAAGCTATTGTGAACAAGGAAGTTAGTGTAACTAACTGAGACCAACAGATCCTGTGTTTAAGAAACAATGGCTGTGCTTTGTGCTTTTACCAAATGACTAACATGGTAGCAGGGTTAGACCGATATTGGCCTTTAATTCACTATTGGATAAATATTAGCCAATCATGTGATCCACCTCAGATATGATGAAGGTTCCTCCACCCTGACCAAAGCTAGACAGAAAGTCTGTAATACCTTTTTATTATTGCACATTTTATTTATTAATTCAATAGTTCTATAATGAATAAAATCCTACATTTACAGGCAGTAATGTTTCAGAGAGTTTAACCTTCCATTGCAGTGGTGCAGTGGGTCACCCGACCTTAATGAACTGCTTACCACCTCAAAGAATTTTATTAGTCTGAGTTTCAATGGAGAGTTTAATGCCCCATGGTATAATGCTGCTTCAGAGGCTTTTCCACTCTGACAACTATACAGTTAAGGGGGAAACACTGAGTACTTCTAAGTTCTTGGCATAAAAATGATCAAATTAAGCAGAAAATATCAACTATCAACACCTAAAAGAGACAGTGTGTGACTGAATGCGGTTTGGAAAACTCATTATTTTATCGATGTTCTGTTATTAGCTGGAGGTCAGCTGTCTTCCCAGCTGAAGCAGGCCTACCTGCCTGTTGTCGACCACAAGACCTGCTCCAGTGGAGCATGGTGGGGAGGATCTGTCAAGACCACTATGGTCTGTGCTGGAGGCGGCAGTCTGTCTGGATGCCAGGTCAGTCCTACATACCTCAGTAGTGTGCTGTTCTCCTGCTGGGTTCTAAGGTGCTCTGCTCAGAGCAACTGGTGCACTGGACTGATCAGCTGTGATTACACAGATTTGTTTAATGGTTGCACAGTGCCATCTGGTGGATGCTAGGGGATTGCAGCACTGATGCGTTGTGGATGGAAGCTATGAAGAAAGGCCCATAACACTATGTGCTCCACCCTGCAGGGCGACTCCGGCGGCCCCCTCAACTGTAAGGTGAACGGTCGCTACTATGTCCATGGTGTGACCAGCTTCGTATCTGCAAACGGTTGCAACCAGCGGAGGAAGCCCACTGTCTTCACC
This sequence comes from Beryx splendens, assembly GCA_900312565.1. Classification (NCBI taxonomy): domain Eukaryota; kingdom Metazoa; phylum Chordata; class Actinopteri; order Beryciformes; family Berycidae; genus Beryx; species Beryx splendens. The sequence goes on along the minus strand of OMOV01097199.1, from coordinate 2,250 downwards.
CGTGTCTCTGCCTACATCAGCTGGATGAACCAGGTCACTAGGGACAATGTGTCTGTCAGCACTGATGAATCAAACTTCTGTTAACCCAAATCATATGTTTCCTAAGGACAGAGAAAAGTCTGGTGGTGGCTATGTTGTCATAACTCAGTGTACATCATTTTTGTCCATGGTAGCATAAATGAATGTAACATTCCAAATGTAGCTGTATTTTAGTTTAATACTACTACTACTACTAGTACCACTACAACTACTACTACTGCTACTACTACTAGTAATAATGCAATACTATTTCTAAACAATGCCTCTCCCCCTTCCGCAGACCATGGGTTAAAGACAAGACAGAGCTGACTGCCTCCTGACATCACCAACCAACTTCTGCTGGCTCTCCACTTCATCATGTTTGCCTTTTTTAATGTGATTCAGTAGATTCTGCTAAATAGTTAACAAAATAACAAACTGCATTAAGTATTGCCTGTCTCAATAAAGTCAAAGATGGCAGATAAATGAAAACATGTTTAATGGATGGTGCCTTTTTCAATTTCAAAATATTTGGTATAATAAATTACTCTTTGGGAATTTGAGTGACACAGTTAAAAAGTGCATAAATGTTATCAACAATAATATATTTCAGCATCAGGAAATCAATTCACTTATTTACAGTTGAAGAACAAAGTACTGTATATACAATCGATGCCACATAAATTTTGCTGGGATTATTATTCCTGGTGTCTTTTCCTTTCTTCCTTTTACAATACGACAAATTAGATTATTTAATATAACAACATAAAACAAGCATTACTATTTAAATTACCAGCACATTTACCGTACTGCAGTCTCTGTATCTAACACCTTTACTATCAATATGTGCTCTTAGCCTCCACAGCAAAGGTAAAGGTGCTCTCTCTATTGGCCACATTTGCATCCAAAAATACTAGACAGTTTTAAAAGGAGGCTGTTTTCAGTAAGGCACATTAGGCCAATATTAGCAAGCAGAAATGATAAACCATAACAAGAATTGTACTTATAAATACGAATCTTTTGAGATTCTGCAACAACACCTGTGGCCCCTGACATATCGGCTAACACTGAACTGAGATCCTCGGCCGCACACACATGAATCTTATCAGAACAAGACTATTATGTCCAGATGATTCATGTACATGAATATGAACAGGAGCGCTGATCTGAAATTGAGCTGAAATTGCTAGCAGCATACGTTTACATAAACCCACAACCGTTCTACTCTATTACTTTTTATTGTTTTATTGTTTTTTTTATTGTTTCTTATTTATACTGATGTGTGCTTATATGCTATTTTCCTTTCAACTGAATACTTTTGCTGCTGCAACGACCTTATTTCCTCATGGGATCAATAAAGTTTCATCTTTCATCTCTTTCATCATGAGACCAGTTTGCACAGTTCAGTTTGTATGGTCTAATAATAATAATGATATTAATGAAGATACATTTTATTTAAAGTGCTCTACAAAGAACCCAAGGACTCTGTACACAATACAAAAAAAAGGCATGAAAACAAAACACAATTAAAAACGTATCAAGAGTCCTAGCAAAGAGAACAAACATGGGGAACTAGTTCTCTCTAGGAAAAGCCTGGCTAAAAAAAACATGACTTTTCAGCTTGAATTTAAAAATAGAGATGGACTCATTGGAAGCAGGGAGGCTTGGAGATGCAGCACTAAACAGTGCACAACCTGGTGTGGGCAGTGATGAGGAGTCCGGTGCAGAGGAGAGCCCTCTGGAGAGGGTGGAGGAGGTCCAAGAGGTATTTTGAGGCAAGGCCATGCAGAGAGTCATAGGTAAAGAGGAGGTGTGATCTCTTCCCTATTCAGTGAAATATGAAGAGTCCAATGGCCTCGACACTTTCCATTTTGGCGACTCTTACAGAGATCACACCATGCCCTCGATGGTTTCCAGCTTAGGGGAATCCTCGGTCCGGTGTGTCTCAAGCTGCCTGCTGACCTGCTGGTAATCTTTCAGCACCTTCACCACCATCTCATGGCCAAACTGCATGGCATCATCAACTGGCAGGTTACCCCACCTGCTCAGACAGGAACAAAAGGTGTCAAAAACCGAGTCAAGGCTAAATTCAGCCAGGATAATTGGGAAATCCCGGCTTAATCCGCTATCTAGGTTTTGTGCAACAGCCGGTCTGGCCCTCACTGAGCACGATCTCAGGGCGCATCCACTTATTTCGCCACTTGTTCTAAAAGTGGCGCTGATGAGCTGAAC
>OMOV01097193.1:0-15080 GCA_900312565.1 Beryx splendens | reverse complement strand
GCTAAAAATATCCACTCAGCTGCTTTAATCTGACTCCTTAAATAATTCTGCTCGACTCTCTCTCTCTCTCTCTCTCTCTCTCTCTCTCTCTCTCTCTCTTCTCTCTCTCTCTCTCTCTGTCTCTCTCTCTCTCTCTCTCTCTCTCTCTCTCTCTCTCTCTCTCTCTCTCTCTCTCCTCTGTCTCTTTCTCTGTCTCTCTGTCTCTCTCTCTCTGTCTCTCTCTCTCTGTCTCTCTCTCTCTGTCTCTCTCTCTGTCTCTCTCTCTCTGTCTCTCTCTGTCTCTCTCTCTGTCTCGCTCTTGCTCGCTCGCTCGCTCACTCTATGTAAATGACATAATAGATACCTTATGCCATACCAGAAACTTGATACCATTAACATCTAAAAATGTTTTTGCTGTTGCAAAAATGTTATTAAAATTAGGGAGATTCACGCAAGCATTCCACTCTACTCTAATTCATGTGTTCGATATAACATTCAAATTAATTTTTATATAAATAAGTTCAGTAAAGGCTGCTTTTTGTCTCGTTTCAACCCCATTTTGTCCTCTAGTAAGTAAAGCATAATCCTTTGTGAGAAAGAATTCAAAGGATGAAAAATGTCATAAGTTGAAATGTACGTCAGTAATACGCACAAATCAGTAATTCGTTGAAAGTCTAGATATGTGTTTGATGGGACAGAGGTATTTTTTGGTAACGGATGTGTGCCTGGGTGCAGATACTGGATGCGATGAATCAGGACAGCGGCATCCCACTGACTCAGCTGCAGGTGGACGGAGGAATGACGTCCAACAGGCTGCTGATGCAGCTGCAGGCGGACATACTCTGTATCCCTGTTGGTAAGATCTCCGTTTACCCTTTCTCACATTTTTAGGTATTGGAGGAGGGAAAGAGAAAAGAGAATTTCTTCAGGGATCGATAAAGTATCACAACATTTTTTATTATTACTAACAGTGTTGTCCATGTTATATTTGAATCATGGTGATGGTGGTTTTAGTGAAGCCCTCCATGCCTGAGACCACGGCTCTCGGGGCAGCGATGGCAGCGGGGGCGGCGGAGGGGGTGAGCGTGTGGAGTCTGCACCCCGAGGACCTGAGCGAAGTCACCTCAGAGAAGTTCGAGCCGCAGATCAACCCCGAAGGTGAGACGCGGCAGCCTCCACACACCAGAGCAGTCGAGACCTTACCTCTCCTGGCTAGCTGCTGACTGGAATATGTCTCTCTGTGCGTTGTGCTTGGGTTAGAGAGCGAGTTTCGGTACGCGCGGTGGAAGAAGGCGGTTCAGAAAGCCATGAACTGGGAGACGACGGAGCCCGTCTGTAACGGAAACGGTAAGCGTGGTCACACTCCCAGTTAAACCAAAAGCCGCCCCAGTCACATCACACAGTCATTTTTTCCGAGCGTTTTTCCATATCTGCCTTTCAAGACAGAACGATGAAACTAAAACTATAAAACTCAGTGCGGTCGTGAGATGAAAACGAAACCTTGACTCGTACAATGACTAGACAATAAATACTGTAGGTGATGCAGGAATGTAGTGGCAGTGCTGTAAATCAATGTTCAGATGTAGTGTATTCATTTTCTCCCACTCTCTCTCTCTCCTCTCCGTGTTACCTGAACTGGACCTTGGTTCGGACGCCCGCCAGGTGAAACTAGTATCTTCAGTAGTTTCCCGCTGGGCTTTTACATTCTGGGTAGCATGTTAATGTTAATCGGAGCAAAACACATCTCAGGTCAGTGTTTGCTTTAGTGTGTATTTGCTGAGTGTATCCGTGTGCCAGTGAGCTAACGTCTACAGTATGAGTGTGTAGAGCACAGAGGTCCTCGCCGCCTTCGTGGTCCGAAGAAGTGTTTTTGGCCTTTATTTTGGGCGTGGAGATTCCTTAAAAGCCGGTTTGAAGTGGTTCCACTCATTCAGTCAGCTCTTAAAATCCAGTAGACCCAGCAGGCCAAACAGTTTCTAACAAAAAAGTGCGAAATCATGCAACGTTATGGATGTTTTGATTGATTTATAGACTGACTGAATCTGTGAAGCCGCTTGGGTTGAGCCATGGTGAATCTCTGCTCAAAAGGAGAGGTGAAAAGACACTTCCTGTGCTCGTTGCGTGATGTGATATGTGTTGTTATGTTGTGGCAGTGAGAGTATGCAGAGCAAACGTGTGGTTCACAATCATTTGATTTCATGTGCAAGAATCTATAGAGCCATATGGATGGGTTTGCACCACCAACAATAGACACAATAGACTCCCAAAAAACCACAAAACCAAAACAGTGGCTTTCATTGCACACTGAGCATCCTTAGCAGAGCGTTAGCAGTGCTTTTTGGTATCCATGAAGAAATCTAATGTCAACAAACCAGTTTTTGGTTAAAAAGCATGAACAGCGAATGTAGTGCGCTAAAAATGTAGATATGCTTTAATGCTTTACTGTTCAGATGTGTGTATATATATATATATATATATATATGTGTGTGTGTGTATATATATATATATATTTAAGTGGCATCCAAGTGACAAGTGCAGCCACAAGCTGTGTGAATGTGAAACTTGCTCCTCTCACATGTCTCGTCTTGGTTCTTATTTTTCCGTCGCCCTCAGGCCACAAGTAGGCCCAGACCCCCCGGAGGCAGGAAGGCAAGCGAGAGGGAAGTGGAACGAAACGCTCATCGTACCGGACCACCACTTCCATCTCTTGGCTGCGCTCGCTTCCGAAAAGCATTCCTGAAGAAAGAGACGTTGTCGGCGCTCCCGCTGACTCTCGCTGTCGGTTGGATAATCAGTGCGAGTTTTGCTGAATGACCGAGGCTCAAAGGCCGAGTTTGAACTGACTAACAAGGATGTGGATTTAACTGAGATTAATTTTGCTTTTATAGTTTTGTTTTAATTTGTGTGATGTTTCTTCCTGCAGCAGGCTAGAGCACACGGTTGTTCCTCTCTCGGCGAGTCAGACGTGAACGCTAGACGGCGTGCGTGCAGTATTTTTTAATTTTTGATTTTTTACAAAGTGAATTTTCCCCCCAAGCTTGTTATTTATGTAGCGACTCAGCAGGCGCTGCTCCGGGTTATTGTCACGTTTGCCCCGCAGCCATGTTAAGTGAAGTATGCTTTGTAACATGCAGTGTTTGCCGTTCGTCACGTCACTGTTACACTCGCACGGGCTTCCGACAGTCGTCTTGTGATGTGGTGTTTGAGACGCCTCCACCATGAACTCTAAAGAGGAATTTTAGAGCACTTTATATATTTTATCGTTCGTCTTGTGAGCTGTGTAGTAACAGAGGCTTTATATAGATTTTGTAAAAGTTTGGATTGACACACTGAAAAGGTTTCAGTTAGTTTTTAGGGGAATGAAAACATGGGAACGAAAGTAGCATTCTTGTATTTACTTGAACGTTTGTAAGAAGTGAAAATATGAAATATCTGTATTGCGGTACAGTATGCAAACATGTTATATTATGCACATGGGCAATGGTGCCAACAGTTTTAGATTCCTGTGTTCCCACCCGATCCATCTACCGCCAAAAGCATGATGGGACAGCGAAAGAGAAACCCCTTCTGTATTTCTGTGATTGACAGTTCAGTCAGTAGTCATAGTTACGCCAAAGCTACAGACCAGGAGAGTAACAGCCTCTTCTGTGATGCTCGCCAAGGAACAAAACTGTTAATCAGCGACTTACTTTCTGGACTCGTAGTGTTTGTTTGAGCTTTTACATCCCAGTGAGCTGCGTTTCATCGCACTCCCCCACCAAGGCAAACAGTAACTACTGCTGTTTGTTTTAAAGGTTGACTGTCATTAATGCAGTGGAGATTTCATGTCAGCAGAAATGACACTTTCTGTTGATATGAAATCTGTACCCTGTTAAAGTTTGTTGCTGTTTGAATTTGCAGGCTTTTGTGCAGTGAGAACCGTTTATGAATTCAGTGCCTGGGAGTTTTAACTTGTGTCTCGTCTTTTGAAAATGTACAACAACAAAAAAGAAAGATGGATACAGCAAACAGAACGTTACTTTTCCACCAAACTCTCTTAATCCTGACTGTATCCAGCCAACTGTTAAAAGAAAACTGTGAACTCTCCCTCATGTTTACTAGAGCCAGTTCTCTCACTGCTGCAAACTGCCTCGTTTATCGCTTTCCATTTTTTCACTTTTGCAGAAAAATAGCTAAAAACAGCTAAAACTAGCTGCAGTAGATGTGTCAAATTATGCAAAACTTGGTGTTGAAAAGCTCAATCAAACCATTAAACACGTCCCTAAAGTCAGTAAAGTCAATGCAGCAGCTTCAACGCATTGACATGATAGATTTCAGTCTGATCTTTATTTTTTTATAACATGACAATTCCTTTTTAATGAGCTGTGAATTTTTTTTTGCAGAAGCGAGCTTGAACATGCAACAAGTTAATAAGTAAACCGTGTGAGGCTTTACTCAGAAATATAATTGCACAATCATGTTTGTCGCTCCGAACGGCCTCGGTGTTACTGTGTTGTTTCCTTTTCCTAACGCCCAACATTTGACAACGTATCGCTGGTACGGTGAAACTGCAACGCTGTTTTAATGTTGGATGTTCAACTTGCTGAAGCGAATGTTGTTTGCGTTCGTGCTGCTGTCTCTGTGTCTTCCATGTGAGATCTGAGTAGTGGAACAAAGTGGAAGCCAGTATTTCCGTCGCTCAGCGGAAGGCGGAGGCAGAACGGGTATTTTGTTTGAGAGGAGATATTTTTGACTAATTTTTATTGCTTTGTATATACGATTATTTATTGAACTGTTTAGCTTGACAAATCCCATAGAAGGTCTCGAACTCCCGTGTACAAAGGCATGAAGTGCTCTTTTTAGATGAGCATGGTTTACTCTGCAGGGCTGGCCGGCTTCGGTTATTTATCAGCGGGTTGAATATAAGGGACAACGTCGACTCGTTTTTGTGTGTTTTATGTTTCCGTCTGGAGTCATTTGCTGCACTGAATGGCATGAATCGCCAAGAGAATTTAGATATAATTGAAGAGTTTCAGAGATTTGAAAAACATCCGACTCTTATAAAATGATAGCAGGCATGAAAGCGAAGCATGCGACTGATAACCGTGTAAGATACGAGTCGTCCTGACTAACGGTCGGATGGTTTTGATGATAGGATCGTCTATTTTTTAACGCCGAACAAGGAATTTATGGGAGCAGCACTTTTTAAACGGATACAAACACTTTCACGTTGGGTGTGTCGAAGCCTGTCGTAACCTGTCGCCGCTCACTTTGCATGTGATTTCCTTCCTCATCCACAGATTGGAACATGTCTGTATTACTCATATAAAAGGTGTGCGATCCCCTTTGAGCCCTGTGCTAATCAAAGGGACAATCCACCCTAAAACTGAAATGTCTCAGCTGAAAAGGAAATAGGTGTAAAATGGGTATATGTATTTCATCATCTTTTCCAATGGATGAGGAAATGTTTTTCAGGAAAATAAATGTATCATCAGAAACCAAGTTACTTTGTCCTGCTTTTCATTCTCGCACTTTTTCTTACATGGTGCACATTGATTGCACTTGGAGAGTAATGACTGAACAGAAATCTGAACTAAAGTAACACGGAGGTTTTGCAATATTCCAAAACAGGTTTTCAGTGCTGGTGTTGGACAACTCCTCAGCGTTCGCCTGAATTTACCCAGAACACCGGCACATTAGTCATAGTGGTAATACAGAAACTGAAAGGATGAAGGCACACAATGCTGGTAATGTGCACATTGTGTAGTTAGACAGGCTTGGTGGAAAACAATGGACAACTGACTTTGATTTTATTAGACATATAGGCTTTGTCCAGAACGTTTCATCAGACATTTCTCAGCATTATGGGACAGCATGTGCACCAGCAATTTTTCTAGATCTATGAGTCTGTGCAATATGGGCTGGTTCACTTATCATATGACAAAGCAGATTGCAAGTAGCACAAATTCCACTGGACGTGTTCAATGTGAAGTCACGCTTAAATAGCGCATAACTGTGTCTGTCAGGGCTGAACGACAAACGTCTCTGAACACAGCACACCTCTCTGTAGCGGAAGTCCCAGCAGGTGAGCTGCTGACAGGAGTGAGCAGATCTATCAGCTCTGCATACCGACACACACCGCGCTGGTACAAATACCTGCAGCTACAAACAGTGCAAACGCTCCAGTGGAGTTTTTCAGCCTGACCAGGACGTCTTTACAGGTACGTGACACAAAAAAACATATTAGTCGTAGTATTATGTTTTTACAGATTGCACATCCAAAAATATTCCAAACGGGAAACACACATAAAGGCAGCTATAAAGCTCAATTATATTGCAAATATAAGGAACAACACAGTGTGGAGCATTACAGCTGTCTCTATGTGCTTCCCCTTTGGATTTTTTTTTGGTAGCTGACTGTCTGTGTAATATAAGTGAAGGACTACATTTCAAAATGCTATACCCATTTTGGAAATACAAGTACTTAATCTCCATCGCTCAATATTTAAAAAAAAAATGCAGCTGATCATGTCAAAAATACTACAATCTTGTAAGCAAACATCTTAACATACCTAAAACCGGCCTTAATAATAATCCATGGTGAATTTAATATTCATGCCAGCTATAATTTTGCATAAAGAAAGATGCATGCTTAGACGAAACACAACATGGAGACATTCATTTTTGCACATTTAATTTCACATATTTCAGTTTTGTTTTCCGGTTGAGTTAGCCTGCTGATTCATTCACAGAGGCTGTATTGTTTAATGTCTGTGCAGGGCCTTGAGCTTATTTGCATATTAACTGGCCCTCAGAAACCGGTTTTTCTATCTGAGGAATGGAGCTTCTGTCATTCACACTGACAGGCACAGCTACAGGGAGAAAGTGGTGACAGCCAAAGTTGTGTAAATTTAAAAGCACCTTTTCATAACTGAAATGTTTGTCCAGGGAACTCTTTTTTTAATATGCAACAAAATCCTGTCACTAACATTAGCTGTAGACTAATGCAATATGTTTATCTTACTTATATGTTAAACTTGAATCAAAACAGTGTTATTCAGTTTCAGTTCTGAGCCAAAATGCTTGTGGATAGAGTAAAAAATTAAAAGTTAAAAAAAAAAAAAAAAGGGGGAAGGGGGTCTAACAGAGTATAATCACCTGTATGTAGCCTAATCACATGTAATGTCTGTTGTTTTTTTATTTCAACTTCAAACTTTTATTTTGAAACTTCAAAGTTAAACCACTACTGTAATCTAACCAGGAAGCTGTCCCACTTGTGTCAGGTGCGGGACATTCGCGCAGCAGTTTGTTCCTCATTTCTGAGCGTGCAGGCACACACACAAAGCAGGAAGGATTGCTGGTGAGTCAGTCACACGTAATTAATTAGACATGACACTGTCACTCTGTAATTCACCACAGTTCACCGCATTGGGCTGACAGACAGTTTGCGTTACAGGGATTCTTTGGAAAGGCGACGCGTCGGTTCCAGCTGGGGTTCAGCGTTAATACATGACGCCCTGAACATGTTGGATCAAAGTTGGATCGAGACCGGTGGGAGACACATTCTGCCAATGGACACCGACTCATGCGAAAATGATAAAGGTGAGTCTTTTTCCTTCACTGGTAAACGGATACGCACCGTTGCCAAATTCAGAAGGTGTTAAATTCCAGCAATGCGCGTCTCTTCTCTCCCTACTTCCTGGTAGCTGCGTCCCAGCAGCCTTGTCTCGTTTGTCACGGGAATGATGAAGTGTGTCCTGTTTACTTGTGCGTTCAGCTGGTCACACCACTGACAGAACACAACAGACGGCTGGAGTTGGACAGCCTTCCAGCATTAACAAGCATAGTTAATTAATTTAGAAACCAATTTTCAGTCTCTGTTCAGTTTACAGCACCCATAGGGGAGAAAGGGATACATTTAGTGCTACTATGGCAAAATAAACGTATATTTATTTCAAACTATAATCATGTATACCTAAGGTTGTTGGCTATTCGTGGAAATTAAAACATTCTCTGTTGCTCATGCAGTTTTTCAAGTATAAGCCATTTTAGCACAACGTACCCCAGGGTCAGGGCACGGATCTGCCAAGGAGGCTGAACCCTTGTTTGTTTTGTGTTTGGAATAATGATATCTGCTCTGTAGTATTACAAATCACCACTTGAACACACATATGTGTTTGAGTTAACTACATTTTAATTGGAGTAAGCTGAGACATTGGCTTAACCTGCCCCAGAGCGAGTGACACATTTCACCCCACAGCCTCTTCTACTTCACCCAGTTAAGCTTATAACCTCATATTGTACCTTATAACACCTTAAACTTATAAATAATAAGGCCTCAAATGTACCTACTTACATTTAGATACAAGAATCATGATTAATTTTGTGTATAGCTTCCTAGAAACAAGGACCGCGTTCTCCCCTAAAGCAACACCTTCCCTGCCCGCTTGCACCTCTGTGCTCTTACTCAATCTGGTTACAGTTTTACATCGAGGTGTGACAGTTGTGCGTCCCTCCCTGTTTGCAGAGTGTGCCATCAGCACCCCGAGGCCACCGGGGTGTCACAGGAAGAACACTGTGAAGGAGCTGATAATGATGAGACGCCTCGGCAGTCACAGTGGACAGGTATTTCACAACTACAGGGATATGATAAGATCTTATTCTAGGCTTGGGCAATAGCAATATATTGCTGTCAAATTCATTATTAATGTTTTATGCATTTATCAGGAAGTAACATAAATAAAAGCCTATGCAGAACAATTTTCACTTGGTCAAAATGAATGGAACATAAGGACATTTGAAGAATAATTTTGCGCAGAAACAGATATTTTTATGTATTTAATGTCTACAGAGAAGAAATGACAACCAGTAACGAAAATTTAAAGAAAATGTACAAATGATAAAGTTGGAATGACATGAAACAATGTAGAACATTAGCTTGCACAAGCCATCAGAGAACGTAGATCGTGATTTTACCTCCAAACAATCAAACATAGGTGACATAGTTTTCGGTCTGTGGGTTTTCTGTATGAGGAAACACAGTGGTAAACAAATCTTCTAGTTCCGTCAGTATGAGGAAGAAGGGCAGCACACCTACAGCTGGCTTCAAGGGCTGAGAACAGACCACTTTTCCAAATACAAAACCCCACAGCTTGATTCTCACATTCAGATCCATGCAGAAAAACACAACTTAAAGTATAATTATGTCAAAAAACATCTCGCAGACTGCACCATGAAACGAGCTGACGCCTCTCTGACGCCGATTCATCCGTCTCTCTCTTCCAGAAACGGATCTACTCACAGAAAGAGAACTTCTTGGTTCACAAGTTTAAATCTGTGAAGCCCAATTCACTCTACGAGCCCGTCGCCAGTGAGCGCGGCCTTCACCTGTTGAGCCCTCCGGCACCCTTCAGCCCCGGCACCCCTAATCGCTTCCTCCCCAGCCCTGAAAGCGGTCAGGTTACCCCGCAGCGTGTGCAACACCTGGCCCCGATCGCTGACGGCAAAATGACTTTCTTCCACTGGCAAATAATTCAAGAGGCAAACAGAATGGAGGGAGTCCACCCTGAGGTGTTGAGTATGCAGGATGAAGACGGGGACACGTATGTAACTCCTGTCCAACTATCCCTAATTGCACGTTTTGAAGCGTCACCTCTGTAATCTTTCCATCAAGTCGTGATTGTTTATGTAGCCCTTTATCACAAGCATCTCTCACAGTATCAGTATTACCTTTATTCGACGAGGCACACCCTGACTATTCATGCACCTTCTTTGTGATTGGACACACCCTCATTGTACCTGGATATATTCTCATAGGCCTAACTCTCTTTCATCCGCCAGATGTCTTCACATCGCCGTGGCCCAGGGCAAAAGGGCTCTAGCCTATGTGCTCGCTGCGAAAATGGCCCAGATTGGCTCGCTGGATATGAAAGAGCACAACGGCCAGGTATTGTATGATTTTAATGTGATGTGATGCTTAATGTTTATCTTTAATCCACAAAATCCAAAGAAATCCAGAGTACATCCACATCTTTGTGCACAGACGGCGCTTCAGATCGCATGTGCCACCAATCAGCACTTGATCGTTCAGGACCTGCTGGCCCACGGGGCGCAAGTCAACAGTAGAGACTGCTGGGGGCGCTCTCCTGTTCATGTCTGCGCTGAGAAGGGCCACTTTCTCTCCCTGCAGGTGAGCCCGTGTCTGTTTTTCAACTCGTTGTTGTTTACAAGGGGCCGTTGTGGCGTATCTGTGAAAAGCCCCATCATTCCTATAAAAGTAATTTAATGTTGTTTCAGTGTGGAATCAGAGTTAACATTGAATCAGCATTGTGTCAACATTGCGATAGAGGTAGAAAGTTATTGCTGAAACCAGTCTTACTGGCTTACAGAGCAACATTACACTGTATAATGGCTCCTATAGGCCACTGCAAAGAAATACACAGCATGTACGCACTGATCCTACAGGCAGAGCCGAGGAAATACATGACAACAGACAGGCTGCTGTCAGGAACGTAATACACACTGGCAGTTACATACACATTTACAATACATAGACACAGATACTGGCACAATATGTAGACAGATGAATGTCAAATCAGAGATACGCTATGTAAATCAACAACATGGAGACATAAAACGCTTATAGAGTCAACTTTGGGAATTTGGATTTTAGCCCTATAGGCAGGCGGTGAACTACATTTTTAATATACTATACATGTAATATGCAATGGCAAAACATTTCCAACATTTTTAAAACCACGATGCAACCTGACGTGTTGGTAAAACTTCAGCTGGGCGGGGCTTCCTCCTTCATAACTTACAGCTCTCTGGAAAGTCGGGGGGGGGGACAAGTTGCTTTTTAACTTTTCCTAAGAGCGTTTAAATCTTTACTCAGGATGTTGGCTGTCAAAATTCACTAACTTAACCCAGCCTCAAAATTTTAATGTACAGTTGTCATCCAGTGCTTTGAGCCACTGGGTCGAACTGTTTCAGAAGTTGTTTTTTGTCTCAGAGCTTTTCAATCTTTACTTGGGCTGTTAAGGTTTGGGGTTTGAACCCAGATCCTCAGATCTTTTAAATTGCTTTGAGCCACTGATTCATACTGCTTCAGGAAGTTTATTCTCAGCTTCTGAACCTATCTGAAAGATCCTGGATCCTGACACTCAAAAAATGAAAATGGTTTAAGGTTAGAGCCGGGGCTGTGAACTACAGTCTCAGTGGGCTGTTGAACTAGTTTCTTCCTCTGAGCTGCCGAATGAAACTCCTGCTTAGCTCGTCTGAGGTCATTTCAATTTCCTCTTAGTGCTGGATCAGATATTTATTGCAGTGGACTATAAAATACAACCTGTGGACTTCTGACTAGCTGTTTATCTTGTTAAAGCAGGCGCCCACAGATTAAGGTAGCATGGAAACTGAAAAATACACAGTGGTCTAGCTGACAACGTGGCTGTCTTTCTTAGTTCCTGAAAAGCTGACGTTATTTTGGAGATACAAACGTTTCACCCAACAGCAGCGTTATGTTTATTGTATTCATATGCAGGGAAACGCTGACTGACCTTTGGCAGCTGGTCATATCTTTTACTCGTTCTGTTCTGGAGATTGAAATGCAAGTTATGGGTCAGGTCATGGTTTAGGGTCCTGCGTTTCTCAACACATCCAGATACCGTAAGCACAAACTTATTCAAGCCTTAATATGGTAATGTTGTCATGGCAACTGATCGCTGGCACACCGGGCTGCGTTCACCTCGATCCCTTGTCCCTTGTCTTGGTGACTTGCAGCTTATCTGACCGGTTAATGTTTAATTGTGCGCCGATGTGTGTTATGTTATTATCACACGTTACTCTGCCACACACTTTCGACTCGTCACAGGATCTGGACAATTTTAAATAAATTAAACGATGCCCTTAATCTTTACATTTTATATTTCCTTTTATATTTAATATGTATTAATCCGTATCTTGCTGTTTTGTCACAGAGCATCCAGAAGGCCCTATCTGGGAACTGGCAGCTAATCGACATTGAAATGTTCAATTACGATGGTGAGTACTTTGTGTTTTTTTTTGGCCAAGAAGCAGCAGGAAAACAGACCATGCTAATTCTAATAAATCCCTCTGTGTAGAGGTTTTCTGTATCCTGATGATAGCATGAAGTGTGTCTCCTATCACAAAAGAAACAAACAGCAAAAGAACAGAAAGAGAGAGTAGTGTGGCAGTACAGGGACGGATTCATCCATTTATCCTATCCATTTTGTAAGGGCAGGTATCACTTTTTTCCAAATGATGGAGATTTATTGGAGCTTAACTCGTCAAGCAGTGAATTACTTTGACATCTCAGCTTTTCCCTTGATATGCTTAATATTTGTATTTTTTAAAAGGCGTGTGCAACCGCCTAAATCCTGCTGCTTCTGAGAAGTTTCTCTGTGACGAATGAATCTTACAAAAAAAGAAAGACTAACTGGCGACGCTGCTGTTCTCTCTCCTGAGGTTTAACTCCGCTCCATGCAGCCGTCTCGTCTCACAACGCCGTGGTCAAGGAGCTGAGGAGCCTGGAAAGTCTCTGCTCGTTCATGGCAGTGAAGCTCACGCAGAGGAGAGACATGTACAGGGAATGTATTAAGACCCTGCTGCTCATGGGAGCCTGCTGTGGCACGAAGGTAACTACCACAACTACTGTACCGCATTTTATTAAGGAGCTGAGAGAAGACAAAGAAACCCCAAACTGCCTGGGTTTGTTTTGTTTTGTGGTTTGGATATGACTTCATTAATTACTCCCTGAAACATGTAATTCATTTCACCACTTTATATTTCTTTAGTCATGAGTGTGGAGGGATTTTTCTCTCACTCGTAACAAGTGATGTCTGGACGTTTGTGGTTTCAGCTGGCTCAAGATGTTCATCATAAATTCAGTTATATGACATTTTTTCATTAACCAGTAATTAATAAGCAATGGTTAATGTAATAATTATCTGGGAATGTTTTACATCAACAAGTTTAATATTTTTGACCAATTTAGAGTGATGTTTTCACTACATTTTGTTAAGTTATTACATTACCTGGCAGATTAGTTGCTATATGAAACACTAGAGGGCTTTTCCCAGCTGGTCCCGCTCAAAACACTGTAACTCCCCTCTGCCCCTCTGGAGTTAAAGCCGCTGTAAGCGATATGTTTTTGTTAAAATAAGTGTTAAATAGCTCTATATTCCGACAGCAATCAGTGATATAGAGTGTTTGGTCAGTAACATGGGTCTCCCAGTCCCTCCGCTCTGCAGTAAACAGAAATTTTCTGGTATCCCGTTGTCCCACAGGACCTGAAAAGTGGACGGACTTCGCTCCACATGGCTTCTGAGGAGGTAAATGTGGAGCTGCTTCAGCTTTTCCTCAACCAGCCATCTTCTCTGTCCATTGTAAATGTCAAGGTTAGTGGTTTACTGGTTTTTACTCCAACGCTTTCACATCACCTTGAAGCACACCTGCCGCATGGCAGCTCAGCTTCAAACATTTGAACCTAACAGTGTGCCAGGTTCAGAAAGACAAGGAAAAACCAGCACTCGCTAATTCTCCCTTCAGTCTCTACTTGTCTATTTGAGCAGAACAAATTAGAGACTGAAGAGTGAATTAGCAAGTGCTGTTTTTTCCTTGTTATAAAGCAAATTAGCAAGTCAGCTTACATTGATTTCACCTGTTCTCCCTCAGTCTGCTTTGTGTCAGTTGATGCAACAGTTTGAGGTATTAACTCCTCGCAAGGTGAGAATGAAAGTATTTATAGATGCTTTTCAAGTTATATGTACCATTTACCAACACTGAAAGAACACGGTCTATATATTTTCCAGACATTCAACGGAAACACAGCTCTGCACATCGTCAGTTCGTTGCAAAACCACAAAGCTCAAGTGGATGCAGTGAGGCTGCTGATGAGACGAGGAGCGGACCCCAGTGCCAGAAACATCGAAAACGAGCTGCCTGCTCAGCTGGCGCCTGTAGGACCCACTGGAGAAAAGGTGCAGTGTGCCGATCACCAGACCATCCAAACCACCTCTACACTTTTCACTGAGAGGATGCCATGTACAAATGTTCAACACAGAAAAAAACATTTGCTATTTGAGTTTGCTTAAATTAAGTAAAACCTATATTTTTTGCTTTCATTCGTTCATATTTATTTTACAAGAAACCAAATAATCAACTAAATTGACTAAGAGAGGCAAAATGTTTGCTAAAATTACATATGACACTGAGAGGGCTTTATGTTTTTTGAAAGACAAGCTGGTTTAATGTGACGGTATGATGACTGACGGTGTGCGTTGTGTGTTTGTCACAGGTGCGGCAGATCCTGAAAGGGAAAGATGTTCACACCTAACTCAAGCTCAGAAACACTGTCAGTCAGACAGTCCGATCTATGAAGATATTTGCCAAATTATATTAAGGCAGATGCCCGTTGTTTCAATGAAACATGTTTAACTGTTCATTACAATGTAGTGCTCAGAAAAAAAGTGAAGCTTTCATTTCTATTTTGTGTTTTGACTCTTAGCATTTTTGTTTGTATTTTAGACATTTAGCCGACACTTAAGTGTTAGCCAGTCTCTTGAATCTGCATTCAATCATGTGAACAATCAATGGATCTGAAGTTATTTGATTAAAAAATCCTTGTTAACTCATGTGAAGAGATGTAAAAGTTATGAAATACTTTTTTAATTAATTAAAAAAAATCTGTTAATTTTATTTGTTTGCATTAGCAGTTATGAAGACATTATGCAATATTGAGCTGTTAACATACTGTAGGTCTTTCTAAAATCACTCTATTTTAATAATGTCTGTAGAGTTATGTCTATATAATAGAACCTGGTTTGAATAAAATATTGTGCTGGCAAGTGATCTCTATATTTAGTTGCATTTTAAAACAAGCAAATTTAGAATGGACTCTGGTTCGGTGACTGAGCTGCTCTCCGGTCCCCACTGTTCAATCAACCGTGTCTCACGGCAGGTCGTGAAGCCCAACACCCTTACTCTTACTGGCCACCGCTTCATTTCACTGTCACGCTACCTCCTGTTTGCCGCTCCGCTGGGGATCGCACCCCGGTCGTCGGCATGGAAGCAAACCGTTACACACGTCCGCCATCCCGCCCCAA
>OMOV01097183.1:0-12877 GCA_900312565.1 Beryx splendens | reverse complement strand
CCACAGACACAATTGGCCGTGTCTGTGGGTGGGAAGCCGGATAGGGGTTTATGTCCTGGTCGCTGCACTAGCGCCTCCTCTGCTCGGTCGGGCCGCCTGTTCGGAGGGGAGGGGAACGGGGGGGAATAACGTGTTCCTCCGCACGCGCTACGGCCTTTCGGTGAAGCTGTCGGGTGAAAAGAAGCGGCTGTTGACTGCACGTGTATCGGAGGAGGCACATGCCAGTCTCAACCCTCCTCAGATTGGCAGAGGGGGTGGAGCAGCGACCGGGACCGCTTAGCTAGGGGTACAATTGGATGACCAAATTGGGAGAAAAAGGGGAAAAATTCGATAAATAAATCCCAAAAAAATAAAAAAATACAAAAAACATTTTGGGAGAAAAAGGGAAAAAACAACAAAGAAAACTGTGTTCTCTCTGTAGAAGTGTTTGTTAGTGTTTGATAGAGTCTCTAAACAAAATTTCTCAGTGTCTCATTTAATTCCACTATTGGATTTTTTGTTTGTGAGACTTTCTTTAATTTTACTTATTTACTCATCGTTTAACCGGGATGGTCTCTTAAGAACAAAATATTCTTTGGTTTGTCCTTGTGACTCATATAGATAGATTATGGCACCGAGTTACAACACCAAGCAATCACTTCCTGTTCCTTTCGAGTTAAGCTCATACGAGGAATCGGTGACCTAAAACTAACACAATACCCTTGGTAGGGTGAACTGCATCACTGCCGCTGGGTGAGTCACAGTGACTCACTGAATAGTGATTCCTTGGGTCTTTGTGCTGTAGATAAGGGGAGTGACATAAGCTTTAGCTGCAAGGTAAATTACTTCCCAGAAAAGGCTGACACATGATGAGTCAGGTAGCTGGAATCTGGCAATTTAGCATCTCATACAAACTGGTCTTGTGTCAGTCTGACCACATTTACAAGTCTTTCCTTGTACGTGCAAATATACTTGGCATAATAAAAGAATTCTGATTCCAATTCTGATTCTGACATTGATCTGAATGGAAAGACAAAGCACCAGGATAACTGGGAATGATCATATATAATTTAGAATAACGAGTCACTGCGACAGGCTGTGAGTTGTATACATTATGGAGTGCATCACAGTTACACACACACACACACACACACAGAAAATGGCGTGGGTGCCAAACTATCACTATTTCTGTCTTTCCACCCTGAGCGCTGTCTTACTGCATGTGGTCACAAATGGAAAAAAAGGCAGTGAGAGACATCTAGAGCTTATGAAAGAAAACCCTGACTCACCTAATAGAAAACTAATGTTGAGAATGTGACACGTTTCTTCAAAAGAATGCATGAGAAATGGCACAGTCGGACATGGTTACTATAGTATGTTCCAAAAACATGACTGAAACATGACTTGAGGATCTGTCCATTACGGTTACATAGTGGCATCACGCTGCCTTTTCCTCAGGTTTGCCCTACACAATGACACATTACAGCGTCGCACATGAGCTTTAAACAGCGACCATGTTTCTGAGCCAGGACAGAGGTACATCTGTAATGAATTTAGCTGATGCTTGACAATTTCATAGTAAGTTGTGTACTAAATTGAGCATAATCCACTTGCCTTAAGCAGTCAAAATAATGATGGATGTTATTAAAAGCAATGGCCCTATGTTAAGTTTGTGAATTATGTGCAACAGCTCAGCAGGAGACAAAGCTCTATTTTGTTGTTTTGTTTCCCCTTCTCGGTACACAGTTCAAGTTCCTCTTTTATTCATTCCTAACAAACCACTGTTGCTGCTGTGGTGCAACGTAAAACCCATAAAACACATCACTTCCTTTGCGGCAGAGCATGTTTCATAGGAAAGACCCACTTGACACCAGGTGTGGAGAACAGAAGAGCAAAGGTAGAAGCTTTCATGAACTGACTACAAGGTGAATCCGTATTCAGTTATATCAGTCGGCGATAGAGAGAAGCAAAATGGAAATTGAAAAGCTGAAAATGTTGCAGATTATCACTTCAACCGCTGGTGAAGTCATTACCTCAGAAACGGGTCACACGGTAGTTTAGCATTACGTCAAAAATGCAGTGACTGTCACCTCACGAGAAGCTCAGTGGCGTTCCTAGATGCATATTGTAATGTACGCCCACAAGCTGCATGCACACAGATACACACACACTTAACACACACACACATATGCATTCCTTATTTAGGTCAATGTGGTCTAATCCCCTCAGCTGTCCCTTAATTACATATAGACTAGCTTGTGCCTCTCTGCTCTGAGAGGGTCAGGAGTTGATTAGTGTTGGCAGATTGTCCCAGCAAATGGCCTAACCTCAGCCTCGCAGCTTGATACTGTACTGACCTTTGTCGGTCCATGACAGTCCTTTAAGTTGTGAACAAACTTTATTCACTTGTGTGTCTCTCCATCCACAGGGAACCCTAACATTCCAAAGCCAAGGCGAGTCCTGCGCTCCTCATGGGGCAGTAACCCCTATATTCGGGGCTCCTACTCCTTCACCAGGGTGGGGTCCAGCGGTGGGGATTTTGAGAGGCTGGCCATGCCGCTGCCTTATGCCAAGAGCACCAAGGCCCCGGTGAGGACAGCCACAACAAAATATACAGTATCTGTGCCTGTCTGGCTGGGCGAAGCAGATCAGTCAGACCCCACGTCCAATCTGTCCTAAATCAAAAGGAGAATATTACTCAATTTGAAGTCACAATGAAACCATATTTTGAGAGCGTCTTGCTTCTATAATATGTGATGTATCTCCTGTTGAAATAGGATGTTGAGGCGGGACATAACGTGTGGAGGGATCACTCAAATGTGTAAACCAGTGGGATAGGGGGAGAAAGGTCGTTTTATTTGATGTGAGGTGCGGGACTGTTCATTTACGCCTCCTGGTAAAAGATCAGTCATCACTAAAGATTTTGTGTTTTCCAGGAAGTAAAAGTAATGAGATTTTCGATATAAAAATACAATAAAACAACTTTTTTGTCATAAATTGTCAAATAGATGTATGGCCTTCTTCATTTCAGTGTGACTTTGACAATACACCAATGATCCAGGACAGTCCAGTCAGTGTTTGAGATCATATGTGAGATGTGCATGGGTGTGATATCACAGATTAAGGGGAAGAACGAACTTTTCTCTCGTGTTGTTGGCTACGAGCGACTGTCCTGGGAAATACAAATAACACATTTCAAAGCTGAAATTCAGTCGCTAAAGACATCTTTTTTCATTTTCCCATTATACTCTATCTATCTTGGTTCTGATGTGACCGATACGGAGCAACGGGCCCTATAATGATATCCTCACTGAATTTACAAGTATACAGTCGGTTGTTTACAATCCCCTCAGGCACTCGTAGCGTCTCGCTAATGTGGCTGTGTCATCACTATCATGTCACATCACAGCACATGCAAGCGAATACAGCTGGTGTCAGAGGAGCTATGAATCCTGATTCCCAGCCAGCGGTCTAGACCGTGAAACCTGAGGCCTTCTGGCTGGAGAGTGGCCACTTCGTACCGCTGAAGGAACAGCATGACCTCTCTGCACAAGTCCTTCTTTAACCCTGTCAGACTGGCAGCGGGAGGCCTCTGCCGTCTACAGATACTACACCGAGGAGGGAGTCAGTGATGGAAATAGAATAGTGTCTTTCTTTTTTCCTTCTGCTTGTTTTACCCTCTCTTCTCATTCGCCTCTGCTGTTTTTGTTCCCCTTCCCAGCCTCTGCAGGTCCTGTTCGCTGGAGAGGCCACCCACAGAAAATACTATTCCACTACCCATGGTGCTTTGCTGTCAGGCCAGAGAGAGGCCACTCGCCTGATAGAGATGTACCAGGACTTGCACAGCGCTGAAACCACAAAGCCTATGTAAAAAAAAAAAAAGAACCACTGACTAGTGAAAACATACAATACTGTTGTGTTATAAGCTTTCTATCTTAAAAGATGAATCATTTAAGTTATACATATTAAAGCATAGCTGGGGCATTACATTGATAACAAATAAGTATTGTTTTTACTGTATTGTAGATTCACGAGATTAGATTTTATTTGAGATGTACTGTTCAAAAGTTGCCAATGGTGCTGTCATTTCTTGTCTTTATCATTCTGTTTTTCTGTTTTTTTAATCAGTAAGTTAATGTTTATAATAACAGCATTTATAATTTAACTTCTTTTTGTAAGTGCCTTCTGTACTTAATTTTACGTTATTTCAAAATAATGGCAAGACTAAATAAAAACCGAGAAAGTTTAACAGAATAAAAACATGTTTAATGATGAAACAGTCCCAGCATGGTGTTTTTAGTTATATATAGTTTCCAGGGAGGTAACAGCATGTTGGGTGTGACCACAGGCAAGCGTTTCCATATTTCCACCACCTTAAATCAATGAGAGCAAGCGAGTGCACATGGAAAGGAAAAAGGGCTCCAAATCCATGCTGCTCTGCCAAAGTGACAGATGGTGTCAGAACAGACCTCAGCCCTTCCCTCACTTCTGTTGGACAATAGTGTTAATCCTCTTCTTCAGCGAGAAATGGGATCGGAGACATAAATAGAACGAGAGAAAAGTTTTGATCAGCAATGGAAACCAGGGAAATCGATTTTGAGACTATCTGTACCCATATTCCACGAGTAGTAACATAGAGAAGAGCTTCACTGTCATCCACGAGACAATATGGTATAAGCAGTTAGGCTCAGCTTCAATATTTCCTCAATACAATAACAGAGCTAATTTGCAGATATCCCCAATAGTTTTCTCACCCTGGGTGCGATAATGAGGAAATGAGAGCTTTGATTTCATTCGCAGATCCTGAGTGACTGATTGAATAACACTGACTGTAGATTAAGACTAATGCAAGTAAATATTCTCGATTGTATTTCTCTTTTGTGGTGATGAAGGGGCTGGCGGTGGAGATGGATGATGACAGTTGAATGTGTTTGGTGGTGGTGATGTTTTGATAATGTGAGGGGTAGGAGATGATTCCCTTCTATTGTGCTGCATCCTCCTCTTTCCAGCCTTACTGTGTAGCAAGAGTGGAAAGTATCTCACCAAATACGTAGGTTGGGAAATTACCATCCTCTTCATTCTGGATGTGACCGTGACCTAAGTGGATGCAGGCAAGTCAGAGACTGTCAGGGCTGTTATGGAGGCGGGCAGGTCCCTCTAGTTGCTGAATGAAGACACACAGTTAACGTATCGTGAGGTTGGGATTATAAGGTTCTGTCTGAGTGTTGACTTCCACGCTGACAAACATATGTAGTGAAATCTATGTAATCTTATAACTCAACAAGGCCTGCAGCCCCATGGTATTATCAATGAACAAAATATCAAAATAACTGAAAACAATAGCCTAAGGTTTTGTCATTTTGTTTTATTAACAAAATCTCATTTTTTGCATATATACCTTTTTGTAGTACTCCTTGTCCATTGCTGCCATTAGCCGTGATTAAGGCTAAAACGCTAACTTAGCCTTGATTAATACCATGTAAAAGTGAAGTGACATCGTCTTAAGGTTTTAAAAAAAATATATATATTATTACTACCCTGATAGCTACATTATTACTCTCCATCGGGATGTAGCTAAAAACTAGATTTTGATAGGAAGTTTCTAGCTTTAAGAAAATGTGGATGGGTCAAAGTTGGTGAAAAAATGGACAATGTAAGTGATGAGTACAACTGACCATCTACCTTTTTCAGATCCTCCAGAGAGCTAAATGTGCTGTCTCCAGCTCTGTCTGGATATCTGTCCTCCCATATTCCTCTGGTGGCTAAAAGCACACACAATACACCTGACACACCAGCATGTACAGTTACACTTACAATGCATCAAAAGGAAGTAATCTATGAGAAAATGATTTTTGCTCTGCAAGGCCGAAGCAGGTTTGTTGAAGTACCTCGAGTCTCAGAGTTAGATGCACCGTGCACATTGAGTTCCCTCTGAAAAAGGAGACTATTTTTACTCCTCTATTAGGGATTTCTGCTGGCTGAGCCTGGGTGAACAATGAGCCGCATCTGGAGAGCATCACACAGCATTAATGTCTGAAATTAATGGCCTTTTAGGAAGATGAAATGTGGAAGCAGCAGTACTAGATCTATTAGGAATAGTGTACAGAGGCAGCAGAGAGTCCAACAGGTTACTGACTACATCATATTCACACTTAACCAGGGAGTGAACAGACAAGGAAATGAGAAGACCTGCAGGAGGATTTCTGGAGACCTGCGAGTGGAACAACAGCACACATAATGATCAATGTCATCATGTTTTGACAACCAAGACTACAGCGCTGGACATGGCAACAAGCCCTGACGAATAAAAGCCTGCAACACCAATTAAGAATTATGCAGCCTCAAATTTCAACATTTTGTCCCAGCATCTATGGAAATGTAACACATCCTAAGCTGCTTATTTACAGAGGAGCTTGGAAACTGCAAATATATACTCTTGGACGACCAGTAGAGCTCACCTGCAGTAAAGGTCAAAGTCAGTGAGCTTCACCCTGAAGCGCTGTCGCAAACGATCCACCAACTCGATGCTATCTGGGTTCAAACACACTCAAACACACTCGTCAGGATCCTGAATGCTGCGGCCAGCTGCATGTAAAGTCAGGAATACAGAGTGTAGAATATACTGCAGCTGAACATTTATAAGGTTCACCTTTTGCTCTCCATCTGATATTAGTGAGAGATTCAATTTCATACTAATATTTAGTCCTGGCATATTTGGTTCTTTATGTTTCAATTGCTCTTGGTTTGGCTGTCACACCATATCATCTGTACGTTTCCAGTGACAGCCTTATGTCTTTTAAAGGCAGAGGATTAAACTCTCTCTGCCTCATCTAGAGCCAAAGGCTGATGTCCAACATTTGGGACATTAGACAAGTGTGACCTCGCAAACATGAAGCCTGATGAGGTCGACATCCGTGGCCGAGTTTATTTAGCATGGAAACCTGACAATAGGAGAAATTAGAGATTGTTTATTGACTTAGGTCACGTAATAAACTTTTTTAATGGGTCAGGCAAAGCATATCAAAGACAATAAAGTGGCCCAGCTCATTTCTGGCCTCAACATTTTTTTAAAGCTTTTTTTTCTTTTGTGAGAAGCAATTGCCTCATTGGTATCTAATTTCAGACCTTGCAACTTGCAAAGCTCTCCTCTTCCACAACAGCCTGCACCAGGTATCTGCTGGAGCGGCTGGACGCCTCTTCATTTCTCACTGCCTGGTCATCTGCACCGGGGGCGCGAGGGAAGCTGAGGTGTTGAAGCAACTGGGACAGCTAAATGAGCTTTCTCTGTCCTTTGGCAAGGAGCTTTTCTTTCTGTCAGATTGCACAGCTGAGAGGAAGAATGAAACAAGGGAGTTACAATCACAGGCTTGGAAGGCCACGCAGTCAAAACAACACAAAAAGAAACATGAAAATAATCAAGATAATCAAACCTTTGCTTTGCTTGCTTGTCATTTGAATGTGTTTGCTCAAAATTAGCCACCTGTTACATGGTAATTAACTTGCCTGATAATTGGCTTTAATTGCTTTCTTTGAAGAGATGCGTGTTCTCCATTGTAGTGTTGTAATTGCTGGTTGTGCCATAGCATTAATTTAATTTATTCTTATTTACATACTATTTCCCTTGCTGTATCCTATGTTTTTCCTGTTATTCGTCTTCAGTGAGAAGAACAAGCCAACATTAGCAGTAATACTTGCTGAATTTACAGACAAATCCATGACTGTACTACTGTCATCAGCATGAGGATGCCTTTCTGAGCCTACTCAGTGGTTCAGTGAAGACCGGCCATCCTCTAAACCCGAATTTTAAACTACGGGTTTTGACCCCAAATTAGCCATGGGGCCGATTCTGTTCAGTTTCCACATGAGCAATAAACAAGTGTAATATTAGGTTTTAATGAGCCTGGGTCTCTGGAAGGAACTACATTTAACCATTTAGGTCTGGAGCTGAAAGTTTGAGGAGCTGTGTTATTATATTTTAGATCCTCACATCATGTAAAATGGCCAAAGCCACTATTACTGTAGGAAGACTGACCAATATAAAGAAAGGACAGTTGACTGCTTCATTAAAAAACACATGATGCCATACAAACATTTAATTTATGCAAAATAATCTTCATTTATTCCACCAGAGCCATAAAATGACCATTCACAATCACTCCTAGGCCTTTCCTGATCACTGTCAGATTCATCACCTAGATAAGAGACACAACCATCAATAGTAAAAAGATTTCTGTGATTACCGCATGCATCTTCTTGTCTGATGTTGTGTCCTCCGAAAACACCTTTGAAGGACTATCTAACAGCTGAAGAACGACTCCAAAACAAAATAACGCCAAGGACAGAGAACTGATCAATTTTCTTGTTGCCAACTGCAGATATCAAGGAAGCCTCGGATGGTGCCTTGGCGGATGAGAGGGAATGGCGAGCCCCAAGACTCAGCGCGAGAACGACATCCAAAACTAAAATTAAGGGTTTTGAAAATATAAAAATAAGATGCCAACTATTAGATGCTGCCAACAACCTCCTCTCCATCTCCATTTATCCTTCTCCTCTTATTTAAAACAACTCTATTAATGAATTGATATCCAGCCAGCATAAATAACCAGCATTACATAATATGCACTCTAATTTTGTGATGGTTGAAATGAGTAAAATGTGTGAAATGTGAAATGTGTGTGTACTGGGTGACAGCACACCTCCAGTCACATGGTCCATCTCAAATATCTAAAAATCTACAGAATTTACTCATTTAGCTACAAAAAGTGATAGATACAAAACCACAGCAGCATCATATAGTTTGACCACAGAACCCAACTTCACACAGTGAGTGGAGTCAATAACAGAGAGGATGTTGAGCCACAGCTAAGATGTAACAGTAAGCTCGGTCGGCCGTGATGTGCAGTGTGAGCTGGCGTGTAACAAGATGTAAATGTGAAAGCGTTTCCTGTACAGCAGAGCAGGCAGTCCACTCACCTTCAGTGTTTCTTTATTCATTCAGACAGCTGGAAAGCAGGGAGGGAAACACAGCAGAGCAGCCTTCTGGCTAAAGAGGCAGTGGATTAAACCGTTCGACTAAAACTTATCAGTCAAAGCTCAAAGTAATCTTTCTTATGGTGGTGCCACACCATTTATGGAAGGCACTCACTGCATTACTTTTGACTCTATTTGAGACCAACATGACCTGATGAAAAGTGATGAAAACAAAATCATATTTTTGATTTGCGAGGTCAGATATAAATAATCTTCACAGCATTGCACAAAGCTGATGCAATGTCTGATTGAGCTCTAGAAAGGAGTTTGAGCTTCTAATCATAATCTCTCAAAATTATAAAAAAAATTAGCTGAAACTACATGCAAATGTATTTAAGCAGTTTTATTGATGACAAGGAATGAGTGAAAATGAATAATAAAACATTTTCATCTATTGCAGTCGTCTTAGAATGCTGATCCTCTATTGGAAAAGTTTTTCAGCAACAAAACCCATCTCGTCCAAGTAGCAACATGAAGAAAATTCATGAATCGATTGGCATACGTGTCAATGGCAGTCAAAAATTAAAATTACAAAAACACTGCACACTTAATTGCCCAGATAAGTGTTGAGGTAATGTGTAAAATACTATTCAGATGAATGGGCAGAGTACAATCATTCATACAGAAAATATGTACAGAGGTACGTCAAGACTGATGAACAGATACTGCTTTTCAGATGCACAGTATGACAAGTTGCTGCAGCTCCGACAAAGTATTAATAAAATTAGATTGCAATAAATAAATAATGACATAAATGTGCCAACAAGGAAGCACCTTAGTTTGATAAGTGATGCTTCAGGTGCCGAGTTAATACAGTAAATAAATTAGACATTTATTTTTTCAAAACTGGTAGAAGAAATAAATCTGGTTGACATTTGGAGTGGCAGAGAATGGAGAGGTAAGCCAAAATTATTCTGGCACCTCTATTCTCCATCTTCAGAGACGACATGCTCTGGAGCAACTTCAGCAGGTCCGTTTTCATAACAAAGCGAATCTAGGCGTGACGTTAAAATCTGATGCAAAAGAAAAATAAAGCATATCGGCATTGAGGAAACACTTTTCATACCCAGCAATCGTAAGACAGTAACAAAGATGGTGAGCGTAAGGTCATATTGGCAATGAACTGAAAAAAGCACTTGGATGCGGTTGAATCAGGTTCAGTCATGAACTTCCCAACCGATGAGATGAGAGAGATGGTGTAAGAGAGAAGGTCTGCATTGGAATAAGCACATTTTCTTCAGCTGTACATAGTAACTCATAGCGGCTCACTGGTTCTGTTCCCCCACATCTTCTTCCCAGAACACGACCATGTAAGTGAACAGCTCATATCGTACGGGACGTCCCGCTGGCAGAAACCGCTGATGTTTCTGACAAAACTGATGACCAATGGGCCGATAAAAGCGTTCTAGAAAAAGTGCTTCATATTTTGTCAAATACTGAGAAACAGCTGAACATTAAAAACAACACTCTAATAATAAACATCTGGAATATCTTTTTTTTCTCACTAGTGCAACAACAGACTTGATCAAATAAAGAGAAACGGTATTAACCTGCAAGCAATCAAAGCTCTTAAACATCTAATAATTTTCTTGCCACAGTAGCAGAACAGTTAAGAAGGCAACTTAATGATTGATGCTTGAACACAAACATGCCAACATTATAGACATTGCTCTTTTTATAGAAATAAATAGCTGAATTATCATCTTTATCCTCTTCTTAAATAATTTCCATCTCTATATGACTCTGATGCACATTTAATATAAAGTATCTATAATACACAACTGCAATTTCAACACTACTGTTATACATAATATAATTCTCTATGTTTATCTTTCATTCAACTTTGGAGAGAAGATGCTTACAGAATGAAGACCTGTAAACTTTTTCCATCAAGAAGATCCCCATAATTATGATCGTAATATTATATAACATCAAATGTTTTCTTTTTCTTTTTATAAACAATTTATGTACAGAATAGTTCTTAGCGAAGGCAGGATTGTCTAAAACTCAAAATCAACAAGTGCATTGTGTTTTCTCTATTGTGTCAGCAAAGTTAAAACGCCCTTTCCCCAAACCCCGTTCCCGCTGTGAAACCGAGCGGGAAATCTTTCAGCAAGTCAGTACCAGCTCGGGGACAATATGCAGTACTACTGGAAGAAACATGGAGAAAATGGGACAGCCACAACTGGTACAACGTGTCTCACATATCGATTTGGAACAAGCACATCAGTACGACAACACGCAGCTACACAACTCCTCATAAACAAATCGACTATGAAGTAGAGACCAAACACAGCAGCCAGCAGCTCTCTCCATCAGTGAATCTCGACTCGACCGATGCCCGCTCAGCACTCTTGGAATCAGTCACCTTGCTCTGTTGTGCACTCCACCCCCACAAATGTTCAGATTGGTTGTATACTGAACTCAGAGACGAGGCTAGTCGCCCGGGAACAAATGAGGTGAATATGCATGGAGAAATAAAGAACGACTTGTTCAGCTCCTGCTGGAAACTTGTCGCAAGGGAGGAGTCTAGTGATATTCACCCTGATGTGGGATTCAGGAGAAAATGCAAACCTTTTCATTGTTATCTACACTATTTCTTTTGAAACAAAGGAGATGCAAGCCTCTGCACTGGTAATAAGAGCTTCTGTAAGTTATCTGCAGCAGGAGAATGTGCACTCTGTATAGTGTTTCCACTGTAAATATTGCTGCTAATACTATTTGACAATCTCTGCAATTCTGCCAAACTAAGACTGTGACCAGAAAATAATTATGCCATATTAAATTCTCTGCTTGAAAGGTAATAAATATGATTCTGAAGACCTGATCCCTTGGTTTTAGAGTACTGTGTAATAGTTAAGGTGGTACTCTTCAATGCAGTATGCACTGCAAAGATCACCAAGTCTCCTGGTTGACTCCAATACAGCAGTAGGCCTTTCAGCTGTGTAACTGCCTACTACACCAGCAGAGGGAGCCAGAGGACATCAGCTGGTAATCACTGAGTTGCATGAGGAAGAGCGAGGGGGCTCAGCCAATGACGAGCCCTTTGCATGGCACTGTTAAGATGGTAAAATGTGAAACTCACGTGAGTGATATATATATATATAAACACCATAACATACTTGAATATACCCAGAGGAGAACTATATGCACCATGTTCTATATGAAGCACGACACCTTTTGTTAGTAGTAACGTTTGCTTACACTCACATCAAACTCCAAAGGACCTGGAGCTAGTTGCGTGTGACTTTAAGAGTTAAACATCTGCCTTACATGGTCCCTCTTTTCCCATTAATGGCACATTGGAGAAAACACTGAGTGGAATGAGGACAAACGCATACTGTTACAAATGGCACCAGTTTCCAGAGAAATGCATTATGAATAAACTTGCAGCCTTGTGGAAGAACATCAGACACTGCGTTGTGTTCCGGCCTGGAGATACGGCCGTGATAAAAAAAATTAAAAAACAAGGAATAGAATCAAACACTGGGTCCAGGGATGTGAGACGTAGGCCTGCGCCGAACTGATCCTGATCCCGTAACCTAACGACCCCATTGGCATGGGGAGCAGAGGATGACGGAAGAGGTAAAATGCATCGCTGCCATGACGACCGCGCCGCGCAGCGACGAGAAGACCGCGTGTTGCAGGAAGGTTTTCCTCGCTCTCTGCACCGCGCCCGGAGCTGGCACAGTACCTTTCTGTTCTGGGTGGAAGCAATATGTGTTTTTCTTTCTGAAAGTGGTCCGTACAGGAGGTGAGTCCAACAGAGTGCAGGGCAGGCGGTGATGAAAAGCATCTATCCTGTCCTTGGCCGTTTGTTGACACATACACACGCACGCACGCAGGCATGCACAAACACACACACACA
>OMOV01097181.1:4162-17647 GCA_900312565.1 Beryx splendens | reverse complement strand
CTGGAGAAACTTAGCAGCTAAGCTTAGCTTAGCTGCAGCTGAAACATCGCTCTGGTTTGCTTACTCCAGAGTTGTTGTGTCTGATTCAACAGCGCGATATTCGGCCTCGTGTCATGAAACTAGTTTTCTTCCAAATATAGCCTACTGATATTTTAAAGTATTTAGTAGTATGATATTTTAGTGTCTGCTTTTCCCTATCACCAGCGTAGCATGGGACGGGAGTGTTTTGGGAGACCCACATTTTACCGTCCGTGAAGGCACCACTACAGAAAATGCGGAAACGTAGTTTGTAGTCTTAGGCCGATCTCCAAAGACTTTTGCGGGCAAATGAACGGGGAGCTCTGGGTGCAGGTAACATGGACGGAAGTTAAACATTGTTCATTTGCATATACTACCAATATTGTAATGATACAAAGCTGGTTGAAAATCAGCAAAGTATGCTTTTAATTAAATTTAAAGAATGATTTGGAGATAATATGCCAACCATATGCCACCATGATTATGTAAGACCTTAAGAAGCTAATGCCTATTTATTACACTTTGAAATAATCATGTCCACTTGGGTTTTTTGGCCCATGGACCCCTGACCCATTTTTCTCCCATAGTCCATGTTATGCTTCAGCCCGAGGCCATCCATGCCAAAATAGGTTTGACATCCAAGGTTTAGAAAAACCTCCTCCTCTAACAGCTGTGTGTTAAAATATAGTCTGTGGGGAACTGCTGTCAGGTGTAGTGAAATCTTTTGACTTGTGAGCAGCCCTCCAGGCAGAAGGATTTTGAGATCTCTGCTACCTACCAGCCCCGAGAAATTCATTTTAAGGGCTTAGGGTGCACGTGTAGAGACTCCTCTTTTATCACTGTTGTATTTAAAATCTAGTCTGCAGGGAAACCCTGTCAGGCTGTGATTATAGGAACCACTGCAAGCTGCAGATTAGCCATTGTGAGAGGAGAGGAGAGTTAGACATGGTCTAATGTTTGAAAGTTGTACCTCACCAAGGGAAATCAGCTCCTCCACAGCTGACAGGCTCAAAGCATCATGATGTCCACTGCTCAGGTTTGTTACGACCTTGATTAGCCAACCCCCTTGTTGGAAAGACATTCTGATAAGGACAAACCAAATTCAACTTTGTTCAAAGTGGTAAATCCACAATAATTAAGCTGTCTGTTGATTGTATTGTACCTATTGTTTGTATAGGTCTACCAGTAATATGATTTCATTTGTATAAAAAAAATCTTGAAGCACCTGAAAATAGGCACAAAAGAAGTGTGAAGGGCTGTGAGTCTGTGTGAAATGTGATATAATGATCATGTAGCCGTATCCACAACTGAAGACGGGTTATTACCCCACAAGGTGAACAATAGCAAAGACTTGCAAGGCTAGTGTTCTCGCACAAAGTCTGTCATCTGGTTTCACAGAAATTGAATTCGCACGCATTGCACACATGCCACTGACGGCGGCGGTGGTGTGAGAAAGTGAGGAGAGGGGAGGGAACTGATTTTAAGCTTTTGAGAGGGGTTTAGATCTAATTTGAGTCTTTCCTTTGCCTTCCATGTAATTACTTTCTTCAAGCTGGGCGGCTGCTTAATCATGCTGAAGTCCTTTGAGTGGCGGACGTGGCGCAGACACGATTGCGGTAATGTGACCTGTCCTGATTGAATTGTGTATGGAGGAGAAAGTGGTACAACACACCTGATTTCCATGTGACCTTGAGAGCCTTACAATATGAGCTGATGCAGTGGAGGGTATAACACCCTAAGCCCCTCCACACTCAGTTTACCCACCTTTTCAATTGAATATAAGCCATTATTGGCATAAATTCATGGCATACATTATAGTTAATAGCATCAAACCGATGTGAGATGCAAATTGTTATTTATTCAAGACGATAAAATACAAATAGAATTAGGCACAGCCATGGGAAAATGAATGACATCCTGGTATACAATGAGCAAAGGAGAGAAATCAATTCATTGCACTACAGCCCAGCATAACACACCTAATTCAATTGTACTGTAAATGTACATCTGTCAAATGTACATCAATCTCTTTAGTGAACACCTTCTCACCTGATGGATTGTGTAATAAAAAACCCCAAAACTCTTTATCTGCCTCTATGCACTCTATGAACTGCCTCGTAACACCTATGTCCTGTTGGACCAGAGCCTAGCTTTATGGCACTTAATCTAGTTGTTCTCTCATGAATAGATCCTTGTTTGTGTTGTATAAAAATCTCATATGTACGTCGCTTTGGATAAAACCATCTGCCAAATGGGAAATTGTAATTGTAATGGTAAATGTTTTTCGCCATGGTGTTCATCAGCTTATTACACATGTGGTGCAGAATCACATCCCAAACACCTGCTTACAAAGCTGAAAAGTACAGTGGCCGAGAGAGCTCACACACTGCAGCTTAAGAAAACATATGCAGATAGACAAAAGTAGAAAAAAGGGTTATTTTCAGTCTCAGAGAGCTATAGTGGCTATGCAGGCTCAACCTATGGCCCAGTAAAAACACACCTGATTCCATTGTAATTAGTGTTAATGGAGCACAGCAATGAGTCGACGAACAACTAACCTAGCCTGGAAAATCCCCACAAACCCTGTTGGCCTGGTTCCTCCTCCGTGTCCTCATTCAAGCCTGACAGCCAAGGTCTTACTGGGTAGGCTACTATTGATATGCGCATCCGCATGCAGCCAAAGGCTTCAGTACTGGATGCACAGATCCTAAGAGCCGGTCTAATCACAAAAGCATGCTTTTTTTTCTCTGCACGCCTCAACCTCTGAATTTCTCAGACAAAATGGTCTTGCGCCGATGCATTCTGACAAGAAAAGCAGTAAAGTGCAAAGAAATCTTTTCAGAAGCATTTGCTGCTTGTGTTTGTATTGTCACAAGTAGCAAATGCTTTACAAGCACATTGCACAGCTTGGGTTTGCCATGCTTGGCATTTAACAGTTTGCCATTTTTACTCCAGGGAGAGACAGATGGATATAGAATATGAATGTCAGTGACATGATGACTCAGCAAAATGGCTGCCATCAGTGTAGGACGTCCACCCCCTCCCCTCCACCCCTCCTCACCACCAAAGTATAGACCTATTCAGTTTAAAGCATTCAGATCATACAACACGAACCTGCATGCTGAATGTTAAAACTATGTGAGTGATGGAAGAAACACTTCTGAATCATGAACTGAAAGGAAAAACAAAGGCTTTAATTTCTATTCACACTGGAATTAATTAAAAGCCTTTAGCCCGGCGCTCAAGGCTACATTTCACAATTAATTCTGACTACTGAAGTTTAATGGATTTTCTTCTGTTGAGTAGCACACACTCTGAGTGCTAAAAAGAAAAATTGGCACTGCCCACTGACAGAAATTTTTAGGCTCAACCAAAATAAACCACATTATGGGCCTTGAAAGCAGCAAGAGCAACCAACACATTCCTTGAAGCCTACAGAAGAATAACCAGCTCCCTGAAAGAAATGTCTTTCAGATCAGCTACTCACAGGCAGTTCAAATACTTGTTTAAGTCCAAGCTAATTCATTTAGTTTAAACAAACCAGCAGCTGATACTTTCAGTATTATGGTAAAATCTGTACGTTCATTTGTAGATGTAATTCCTTATCAAATGGAAATGTCATGAACAACCAGAAAATATTCTTTAATGTGTGAAACTCGGAGGTTATATTTGGAAAACTGAGAGAAAAAACAAGTTTTGTGTGATGGAAGGAAGTTTTGAGAAAACAGCAGTCAAAGATTTTTCATTCTTTGAAAACGGTGCCTTTGGGACTCAAAATATCAAGAGGTTCCATGGGTAACAGGGATGACAGGACAGGTAACAGGATTCAAAGGACTAAATCAGTTGTTTTAAAATAATCACCCTTAAATTGATGTTACTCAAACTTTATTAAATACTTGACTTAAGGCCAGAGACTCAAATAAACCTGAAGGAAAAGGTGTTAGAACAATTTAATTAATAAATGGGCTTCAGGGAAGATGATAGAAACACATTTGCAACAGAAAACGTGCTCAACGAGCTTCAGAAAAGATTAAAAGACAAGCTTCTGAAAAGATGCTGAATATTCAACAGCTACGACTCCAAAGGAGACTTGATCTTCTCTGCCCTTCAATGCACTGCCTAAAAAACAGTAGAAATTTATCAGTCACTGAATAGAAAAAAACTGATTAAAAGTAAGAAGACTAATGCACAAATGCCTTTTGGTAACATCGCTATTGGACTGGAGGGTTGGACCCTACAATCCCAGTTGGAGCTCCAGGCACCTTGAGATAACTCAGAATGCAGAAAGACTGCTTTTACATTTTCAGCAGGTGTAAAGGGTATGGCACACTGAAAGAGTTATATCACACATATTGCTTAACTTTGGCACACTATTCAAAGTTTACATAGGATGGCTGTGACTTGAACCAGCCAGGTATGAGCAGGTTATTGATTATCTTACAGAGCATCCAGCTAGAAAACTCTATTTATTAGAATGATATCAAATTTCATAGAACTCAATGAAAAAATGTAATACCTGTGGCTGACTACCATATTTTGTCGACTTTAGGAGTCACATAGATAAAGTATACTCAGCTCAACAGCTAACACTCCAGGCTTGGCAGTACAGGATTGACATTTTAGACTAATATCGGCCCTTACTGTCCAAGTAATGAAGAGCATTAGGACACACGCCCCGCATTTAGTAAAGGATAACATGCTTTTATTAAACATAATTTAAAATTAAAATAAAAAATATATGCATTGCCCCTGAAATCTAGGGTCACAGTGGAGGCAGGTTGTAATTGGTACCCTTAGTCTAACATTTTAAAACCTTAAAAAAGTTGTAAAAATGGACCGTGTCGACTTGAGGAACTGTTCAAAATGTACTGTAACGGGGTTGACAGTTGACTGAGGCGTGCAAACATATTTAATCATATTTATCATGAATTATACATGAATTGTGGTAAACTATATTACATGAGAACGTCAACAACTAAGGCTTTACAATAATTATTAGAAATTTACAATATTTGCTGATTTTACTAGTTATAAATATGAACATTTGAAGGAACAGGGTGACGGACATGCCAATATGGCTTAATTTCAATCAGAGAAAGTGGTTAAAAGCAACAAAATATACTCTCACGTAATACAGTATTTGCTTACATATTTTACAATGTTTTACACTATTTAAATTAGAATAAGAGAAGGATGCAAAGGGCACCAAATCTGTGAAATGAGTCTTTTAATCCATAAAAGTGTACTGAAAAGCTGATTACATTTTTTGAATAGTCTTTAGCTAGCATTCTGACCCGCAAATTATGTAAAGATATTAGCACTAACATGTAGAATCAAAATGTATTTAGTTATTTAATACATTTTGTCTGTTGTATGTTGTTTCTTTGCCCTCTGCGCCCTCAAGCTGATTGGTAGAAACTGATACAGAAACCACCATTGTTCCTTTGAGTACTCCAATTGATCCGGAGAGAAACTGCCATTGTTTACTATCAGTTCTCACAAGTCTTAACTAATCCCACAATCATGTATTCCTAATCAAAGAGGGTTCATGATGATGATCTAGTGTTAACACACATGCAAAGGTAAACAGGAATGTCTATTGCCACAACACCAGCCTCACCAGAGCTGGTGGTGAATGAAAAGGGCTAAACTATAAACTGAAGTGACCCTTATATTGTCATTTATGGTCTTAATGCATTCCTGTTATATGACAACGTAGAATCGGACCATATTATCTCCTCACATCATCCAACAATGCAAACCTGTCTCCAGTTGTTGGAGATGGAAATTAAGCTTTCTGAAACTTCCTTGACCCGTCGTAAACAAAGTTCTTTGATCATAACTCAAAATTATTTCACTGTTTACAAATGTTACCAATTTGAAACATTTTACAGACTCAAAAGTCATGTCAAACTCATATTTATTCCCACACGGTCAGCCCTTGTATCAAAAGAATCTAAACGGCAGTGTCAAAAAATCTTTAATCAAATGAATCACTAAGAAGTCTCTAGTGTGGGTGACAATCTTTCAAGAAGCGACACCAGACTGCAGTCTGTATAGATACAGATTAAAATGAACCACAATTTTCTCACCCTGTCATTGCTCAGAAAATATCTGTTTCACTCCAATATTTAAGAATGAAAACATGTTGCAGACATTTTTAGCTATTGAAAATAAAAATAAAAACATTAAATTTACCTCGCTATAAAGGGTTTTCACACCTCTGTTGAAATGGTGTTACTTCAATCATTATTAGTTCAAGTAATTGCCTCGCTTCATGCATCTAATTTACCCTGTTACAGTTTATCCTGTTGTGCTGCTACAAAATATGATCCCAATGGTTCAGTGGCTAGTCATCGCCCCACTGTCTGAAATAAAAACTTCTCAAACAAATCACTTCTTAAGTACAAAAAGTCGTCATCCCTTTTACAGTAGCTGTCATTTAAAAAGCAGCCAAACTTAAACTTGTGTGACAACAAAAACATATTGTGTCTATAATACACACTCTTGGAACGCAAGAACAGCTTGTAAGTTAATACTACAAACCTTTTCTATTACTTTTGCTGGAAACAACAGAGGTGAAAAATGACTCCCATCGCAATTCACAACTTTTCTCCCCGAAGCATTCAGAGCATCTCATACATGCCCCATGAATGGAGCCGATTCCTGTCCTGCCTAGAAGAGCTATCAGTTTGGATCTAGGGCATGTTCTTTTTCATCTGCCATGCCTCTGTTCTCTCACTCCATCACCTATTTGTGCTCTATGTTCCCCATATTTCATCACAACACGGCCTCATAGTTGTTGTGAATAGGGAGAGATGGTTGTTGCTGGGAGGAAGCGCACTGTGCATGAGCTGCAAAGCATTGATGTTTCATTGATAGTGACAACACCATGCCCGGGATGTGTTAACATATTTTTTATGATAACAATTTTCAGAGAAATGGTGGAAGTCAGTGCATACACAAACTTGAGTCATACTCTGTTCTAGCGCATGCATACATAAGGGAAGAGATGGGTATTCTGAGATGTAACACCAAGCAATAAGTTGCTGTGCAAGTGTTGCACCCTCTTCCAGAATATTCCAATCATCCTTGCAGCTCACATCTATCCCCATGTTCCATTTTCTCTGATTCAGAGACATCTTAAATGATTTCAGCTCCCTGCTGCACTTGGCCAAAAGCTGGCAAGGACTCAAAAACTTGATTTCCCCACAACAGCCATTAAAAATTCACATGTGCGTGTGTGTCTACAGTAAATAATGCCACACAGCCTGTTCTTGATCCAGACACAGAGAGCTGTAATGAGACTGCATTTTACATTTATATTTTTAGCAATTAGCTGACCCCCTTATCTAGAGTGACTCACAGTGAGTGCAACAGCAGAATAAGCTTAAATTCCTACATCAGAGGCTACAAACAAGCAAAAGCACAGCCAGAGCAACTCCCAGACTAGTGGGGCTGGGAGTGTGGCGGGTAGAGGTCAGCGTGGTCCTTGGTGCCAGGCTGCTGTGGGGTAAACACAACTCAATAGAGTCAAGAGTGGGGGTTGGGTGGGGGGTGAGGGCGTATTTCATGTCTCTGTGGGCGTAAACATTACCTGAATGATTCCAGCACAGCAAGGGAGGACAGTATAAATGCACACAGGTGCTGGTGTGTGAAAGCATTTGAACACTGCTGCAGCCCAGCGGACACACCTATATTGTCTCGGCTGTCAATGAGAAAGACAGAGAAGAGAGGCCAAGCTTGGATTTGCCATTCATCAACTTTTGGATTTGCCTTGTACAGCTTTTGCTACAATTCACAGAGGTAAGTTTGGATTGAGGGACAATTCACTTTTAGGTCTATCTGAATATCAAACAGGATGGATGGGTTCATCACTGGTCCCAGCCTACACAGCTTTAAATGTTGCCATTCATTTTCAAACGTACCACATTATTGCAACAATATGGTAAGCATGTTGTCTTACTGTCAGTGGTTCACTGAAGATGCATTTAGTTTCGAATGTGAATGTCAGCGTTCAGCCTGCAAAGAAGCTGCAAATAATTTGATCAGTCTGATTGCACTTTAAAAAACTTTGCACGTTGGAGCATAAAGCTGGTTTGTCCCTCATTAATAAAAGAAGGGGCGCTCTATGGAAGAGGCATTAGGCCTCATTAGAGACTTATTTTCAGTAATCCCCTTTGAACCAAATTTATTGCTATATTCCTACTGAAATTATGTAACAGTCACAAGCTGCTTTATTAATGCAAATAATCAAACCAGCTTTTAATTAACTCTGACATTATATTGTGTCTAGAATAGTTGCTACATTATAATGAATCACAAAGTTAAATATAGAGAAGCACAAGTCGCAAGTTCTTAGATATGTCCGTTTTGCAATGGCAACTAATGCAACACAATAATTTGGAGAAATTGGCCATACATGGAATTACAGTATGCCTATACCTGAAATTATCTCAGCACTCCATATTATGTTACAGTATGAAAACATGCTGGCCTAATAACTGGGTTTGGAAAGACTGGGTTTAGATCCAAATGAATAAAAGCTTGCAAACAAGTTACACAGTGTGATTATCGGATTTCTTTTGGCAAAAATACAGGATG
The DNA here is from genome assembly GCA_900312565.1 of Beryx splendens. Lineage (NCBI taxonomy): Eukaryota > Metazoa > Chordata > Actinopteri > Beryciformes > Berycidae > Beryx > Beryx splendens. The sequence continues at coordinate 9,025 of OMOV01097181.1, read as the reverse complement.
TAAGGTTTGAGAGCTGAAAACAAAAACATAAGCCCACTGGTGGTTTTGTACTATTCAACACTCCCTAACAAGCACGCCATGATCCAAATGGGCAGTTTGCATGGCTTGGCAAGAACAGAGACCATATTTATTGAGAAACCTCTCTACAGCCAATGCTGCCAGTTACCATCCATCAAGCACTAGACTTAGGAGATTTAAGTGCTGTGACTTAGTCAAAGATTGTTATGTCTGTGAGCAGCTGTGGGCTCTCGGCCGGGTTTCCCCAAATCATTTCATTATCACATTAATCTTTATTGTATTAAAAGCTAACAAACAAAGATGCTCGTCATGCTGGGATACTTTGGGGAAACCATATTCCCAAATGATTTGGCTTATTTGGGTCACTTAACTGTTACACTTCAGCAGGAAGTTAGTATGGAAGAAAATTCCACATTAACTTCAGGTCTTTACTACAGTGCGGCATGCACCCAGCTTATTGACCAGATCTAGTCTTCATCAGGATCCTTTCATCGGGGCCAGCATGTTTCAGATCTGGTTGATACACACTGATCGTGTTTTAATGATGTAGCCCCTTTTAAGAAAGGCTTTTTAATTACTCTTGTACCTGCAGACAGAGTACCTTGTTTTCCCCCCCCACAATTGGAGATCTATGTGTGACTATGGCGATCTACACTTTTGGATATTGATATTTTACAAGCAAGAAATCTCCAGTATTGTTGACAGAATATGTTTTCGGCTGATTTAACCGCTTTCATCACAATTTATCTAGAAGCAGATTTTTATCATTTTTAGTAAACATTGTAAATTACTTTCCATGTATTCTGTCTTTTTTTTTTCTTGTGCTGTACTGTGTCTTTATAGTTTAAGGATTGTGAGAGAATCAAATTTTGTGTGTAATTTTGGGAAAGTGGTTTTCTCTTGGCTTGTGTTGCTTTTTCCATTCAATTAAGAACAACTACTTGCCACTGGGATTTTTTTTTAAAGTCACTTTTACAAACACTGCATGTTAGTATTTTCTTTTCAAATTGGTCTCAGATTTAGGGCAAATCTGCATTTTCATAAATTTAACAAAAACCATCTGTACCTCCTGTTTCTTCGGAAAATTGGGAAAACACTGAACTTTGCCTTAAAATGGAAAATGACACTGCAATCCAGTATATTTCCAATGTAATTCAGATTATATTGAGTATTGATTGTTTAGCTACTTTTTAATCACTAAGCATTTGACTGCACTCATATTTGTTGTTGTTTGTTTCTCTGATAGGTCATTGCCACATAGAAAATGTTTGGATTCCTCCGGAAATGCATCCAAGACCAGCTGGCAGAGCGAAGAGTCCGCAGGACCAGACTGGTGACCAAAGACGGTCGCTGCAACATTGAATTTGGAAACGTGAAGTACAGCAATCAATTTGCGTTGCTGGCCGACTTCTGGACCACCTTTGTGGAGATCCGGTGGCGTTTCGTCCTCTTCTTCTTCATTGCCTCCTTTACCCTCAGTTGGTTCATTTTTGGCCTGCTGTGGTACTGGATTGCTCGCAGTAATGGAGACCTGACATGGCAGGGCCCCCCTGAGGACCACATTCCATGTGTGGACAACGTCGTCGGACTCACCACTGCATTCCTCTACTCCCTGGAAACCCAGACAACTATCGGGTATGGCGGACGTGCAATCACCCCTCTCTGCCCAGGTGCTGTGGCCCTGATCATCATCCAGTCCCTCATTGGAGCCATTATCAACTGCTTCATGTGTGGAGTCATCCTGGCCAAAATCTCTTTGCCCAAAAAGAGGGCCAAGACCATCACATTCAGTGACATGGCTGTCATCTCCCCCAAAAAGGGTTCTCTTTGCTTATCAATCAGATTGGCCAACCTGCGCAAGACCCTGATGATAGGAAGCCAGATCTACGGCAAGCTGCTGAGGACAACAAACACGCCAGATGGGGAGACGATCATCATGGACCAGGTGAACATTGACTTCACGGTGGATGCCGGTAAGGACAACCTCTTCTTCGTATGTCCTCTCACGCTGTACCATGTGATAGACAAGAGCAGCCCATTCTTCGAGATGGCAGTGGACACACTCCACAAGCAAGAATTTGAGCTGGTGGTGTTCCTGGATGGCACCGCAGAGTCCACCAGCTCTTCCTGCCAAGTCCGGACCTCCTTCATCCCTCAGGAGATCATGTGGGGCTACAACTTCCTACCCATCATCTCCAGAAGCAAAGTGGGCAAGTACAGAGTAGACTTCTCTAACTTCTCCAAAGTAGTGCCCGTGGCCACTGCACACTGTGCCTACTGTTTCCACAACATAAAGGGTCACCATCACCACTCCAGAGAAGGACATGACAACCAGGGCTTTGAGGTGATTGATATCCCCGACCACCCTAACGTCACCAAGATGTGACTTATGGGAGACTTTGACGAGAACACTGAGACTATTTGGTAGAGGCTCGCCTCTCACAGATCTTTTCCAAGATGAACTCCGCAAGAGTCTAAAGGACAAATGGAGGCAGGTGGGGCAGACAGTGCATTGTGAAGCATTTAAAGATGAAGTAAAGAACATCTACTCATTTGTTATTCTTTTGTATTTCACGCAGATAAGAAAGCCGTCTGTGGGTCAGGTCAGTTATTGTGGCCTATTTGTATGTAAAACCACACCTGCCACTGTCTGGTGACCAGAAACCTGTTTTCAAAGAGATTAGGTCATGCAGGCTAGTGATGCTCCACTACAATTTAAGAACAGTGAAAGCTTTCAGAATTGCTTGCCCAAAAGACATCCAAATGTATCCTGCACCTTGCTGTAGATGAAGAGTGTTTCACTTGACATCTGGCTTCACACATCAGGTTTACTTTAGAGTACGGAGATGCAGAAAAACAAAACAAATGGATTATCTTGTGGCTAAACATTGCAATTACTTGAAGGGTCAGTGTGAAATGTAATTGCCATGGGTGAGAAAGAGAGATGGAGTAGTTGTTTGCTAATTCATGCTCTTGTACTGTATACAAGGAAAAGTCTGGACTTAAAACCATTAGGGTATGTTTCACTCTTCAGAGACTGGGACCTTAACAAAAGCTGGGCTCATAAGCCAGTCTTTTTAACCAGTGGGTAATAAAATTGTGGTTATCTTTTTGTCTTAAGACACTGTCAGAGAACACAGCTCTCAGGAAACACTTAAATTTTGGCTGCATGCAGCATTTAATATAATATTTAAATCAATTCTGTTTATAAGTCTTTTTGTATTTGGTCTCAGGGAAAAAGGACACTGTAATAAAGGCTATTTTTGCATTCAAAATAATTCCTGTGTGAAATTATTCTCTGTCTAACCGAGCCTGTGCAGAGCATCATATAAGAACTGTGATCAAAAAGGTCAAAGCAACAAAATGACAGGTGCCAACCCCTATCACAGCCCTTCATCTACAAACAAAGTGAAGTTGTGGCAGCAAACACTGATCCAAAAACAACAGAGCACATTTGTTTGGAGGATGACAGGTGTTGCTTACTGCCCATCATTTCACCTGCAGCTTCTAAACATGAAACCAGAACTCTTCGTTTTGAGAAACAACAGCGCACATGTCAGTATCTGCTATGCCGACGCTGGAACAGGTTTTATAAAAGCTGGACCTGCTGCGTGTTGTGTCTACATCCAAGATTGTCACTGTAGCAAGTGGTGATAATATAGCAAACGAGCCAAAGGATCAGGCTGAAACATCATGAATATCACTGGGAAATGTGGAATTTCATTGAGCACAGCAGAATCTGGATTCATGAATAGACACAAGTGTACAGTTGTCCCTTTATGGCTGCCCACTGTCTTTGTGACTCACATTTTGTCTTTGCCTACATAGTTCATGCAAGCTAATATGGCACTTTGCAAGGCTGTGGCATCACATGGGTTATTTACACACATGCCATGCATACACACCAGTTGTTAGCTAACCAACACTTGTTATTTGAGTCTGTGTGCAAGATGAATATTAAATGACACAAAGAATCATTGACATGTTTGCCTATATTTGTGTGGAGACAGAGTGGAAAACTATGAATCGACCTACAAATTGCCATACACAACTAAAGTGAGTGTAGACCTACTAAACCTCAGGCTGTGCTGTAGAGCAGACAGAGGAGCTTAAAGCAAGATTTCCCCTCAAATATAAACTTCCAAATAATGTACTTTTCCAAATAATACTTTGGGAAAAGGCAACAAAATACGGTCACTGGTTTGAATCCCCAGACAGGCTGTAAAAATCTGAGGGGGGCAAAGCAAACCAATAACTGCTTTGAGCAAGGCACTTAACCCTTTACTGTTCCAGTGAAGTTGCTCAATGACCAGCAGTAGAAGACTGTGATTTCACTGCATAGCTCCCAATATGTGAATGTGTTTGTGAATGTAAAGCAGGGTATTGTTGAAAAAGAGTATGTGTTCTCAGCAATTCCCCTACCTTGATAAAATAAAAGTTAATGATCGGTATGTAAAAGGCCTCTCTGTCTGCTTGTCTCTTTGTTCTTCCTCCTCCTGCTCCTTTTATCGTCTCTCTCCTCCCCTCTCCCCTGCATGTTGCACGCCCAAACCCCACGTCTGGTGCAGCCACAGCAAAAGGAGATAACAGTAAGACAGGTATACAGCATGTATCAAGGACTATCTGCTCTTTCCTATTACAATCCGACACAAAGTATACACAAATATATCAGGCGATGGTGAGGTATGTTTGTGTTGTTATGTACAATATGCTTTGCTGAGTCAGGATTTGAAATAAAACTGCAATGACAAAATGAAACTTGTAATCATCATGCGCATAAAGGCGGTATCAAGTAACGGAAACCTGTAGACCCACCCCCCCCCCCCCCTCTCTCACTCATGGTTT
>OMOV01097179.1:0-10656 GCA_900312565.1 Beryx splendens | reverse complement strand
AACAGAGTCCAGGGCAGGCAGGCAGGTAGACACGACTTACTGACAAAATAGGAACACAGGGAGCAGGGCAGGTAACAGAAAACACAGCAGGTAACATAGATAACATGAATGACGAACTGACAAAGACAAACTGAAAACCAAGAGCATTTAAACACACAGGACTAATGACACATGAGGAACAGCTGAGTGGCAAGGGAGAGTCCGGGAGGTGATTGGGAATAGGGAGCACCTGGTGACTGGCGGGAAACAGGGGAGAGACAGGGCAAATCATAAAACAGGGGCAGATCATGACAGGACACAAGGGCTGGGGCTGGGGTCATGACAGATTAGTTCACCCAAAAATGACTTTTTCTTTCATTATCTACTCACCTTTATGTCAGTGGTGAAGTTTAGTGGTGGCCATTTCTCCAAAAAGGGCAAAAAATGGCCATAAAAGTGTTGAACTAAACAATACTGACTTCATTATCACCTAATTTCTGTGAACTGTTCCTTTAATTCCACCCTTGAAGTGGTAATCTGAGAAAAGATCCTGAGATCCTGATTCTTTTTTTCATTTTGTCTCCGTCTTTGTTGCTCAGCGCTCGTTGCTGTGGTGTTTCTGCACCGCTCTTCCCAGAGATCACCTGTCAATCAAACGGTGTGTCCAGCACTGTGACGTCCGTTTCTCTGGATTTTCTGTTGATGACGTTTGAGTTTCTGTAGGTGGCTACAGCTCTTTTCTTTGTCTGTTCATGGTATCTATCGCTGCTCATGCTAACTACCCAGCTCTTCTTCCTCTGGTTATTCCAAACCAACCTGGAAATGTAAAACGCATCACTTCCTGTGCGGCACAGGATTTTTCCCAGGAAAAAGTTGCCAGACATCGGTTGTGTTAACAGCTTTTCTATAGGTTGAATCACTATTGTGTTACATCAATCGGTGATAGCAACACAGACATTCATTTAAATGAAAATGTTATCAATTGTTACTTTAAATATCATGAATGTCTCAGTCATGAATGTTTAGGCATGAAAGTTCAGTCATGAAAGTTTTCCGTCTTCATGTGGAAATTGTCGTTGGCTTGTTTGGAGGTAGACGGCAACGACCAGGTTCCGTTTGTTTCTGCTCATCCACGTGCCGTGCTCATTTCTTTTCATGCTGAGTCAAATTGGGCACTGAAATCACTAAACCTTTATCCCCTTCCTCCGTGCTCATCAGCCCTGATTGGGTTTCCCGAGGCAAACGCACAGCCTGCCTGCGCTCTTTTCACCAAACCAAAGATCCGAGGAGAGCTTGTATATTTATCCTCCTCCTCCTGTCATCCTGCATAATGGTCTTTCTTGTTTTCAGCAGAAGTCTGCAGTTGCTTCTGTCGCAGGTTTTCCGGTGACCTTTTGTTGCTGGCTCATCATCAGGCTTCCCCATTACTCTTCCCAGTCCGGGTCCACTGACGGGCCTTTAACACCGACTCTGTCCCACTACCAGACATGTACACCTAGATGACTTCAGGAACCATACAGAACCACACAGAACCGCGCACACAGACTGTATATTGACAGCTTTGTTCTCTTTACCCGATGTTTCTGGGCTTAAAAAAATGCAGGGATTTTAACTACAGTGATTATTTACACTATACAGTACAACACAATTATAGAATGATATAAGTCTGTTATAGATTTTACAGCTAAAATGTTACATGCAGTGGGATTCGGCCTGTATCTTCCTTTTTAGAGAGCTGTATGTGTGAGGCAACTTTTCTACGCTGGAGCTGTAAAAGATCTGTAGCCTACCGTTCATCTCTTAAATTAGATATCTCCACGTTGACTTTAAATGGCAGACATGCATGAGAAAAGAGCGGCTGCGAATCATCAAAGAACAGTATTGTGTCCACTTCTGGACAGCACCTCGTGGACCTTGCCATCACATCATGCTTGAATCAGTATGTGGCTAAAACCCTCCAAGACGTTTCCACCTCACAATAACAGCATTTACAGTTGGCCAGGGAAGCTCTAGCAGGGCAGAAATATGACAAACTGACTTGTTGGAAAGGTGGTATTCTATGACGGTGCAATGTTGAAAGTCACAGCTCTACAGCTCATTCTACTGCCAGTGTTTGACTATGGAGATTGCATGGCTGTTTGCTTTATTTTATACACAGTACCTGTCAGCAACGGGTGCTGCTGAATAGCCAAATCCATTCATTAGAAGGGGTGTCTGTCCTCATACTTCTGGCCGTGTAATGCAAGACTGATGCTGAATGAAGATATAATTCCTGCAGTTAGAATTAGCATGACCAGCACTCGCTTGCTTGTCATTTGTTGAGCTGAATTAATCGCTTGCTCACTGAATGAACATAAATCCTTGGTATTCAGCCTTGAGAGCTTAATGAGAGCTGAGTAACTGGAGGCCTATTATAGTCTAATAATAACACATTCATCACTCATAACAGAACATGATCAGAATTTACATCATTCAAAACAAGGCCAATACAAAGTGTATAAAATGCACAAATTTGGAAAGGTACAGATTGTCAGGATCATCTTTAGTACACACAAGTAGTGTGTACTGAAGGTGTCTCTCAGGACTGAGACCAAAAGGGGATTAGGTCCAGGTCAAGACTGGAACAGACACAAGTAAAGTCTGATTTAAGATGAATCCCAATATACTGGACAGATTGTAGTGATGATGCTACTCAGCAGTGTCTTTAAGCATCACATTGCCAAGAGAGAACAACAGGGAGGGGAATCCTGCGGCTTTTGCACAATTTTGTTTTAGTCTCAGGGAAAATTAGGTTAGCTAAAACATATTTGTGACAACAGCAAGACAGAAATTAGAGCCTAAAACAAGTCTGAGGTTTAGAAAATGGAAAGATGCAAAAGACTCAAGGCCAAGACCGGTGTCAACCACCAGAGTGCCTCATTAGGGGTCCGAGCACTGCAGGTGCTGGAACCCTTTTGTTTTTCTACGGATTATTATTCCGCTGTTTCTTCTTCTGCCCTAAAAGTATCTGGCCTATAACTTCTGAACCGTAGGTCGTAGAATCAAAATTCATCTTCCACTGGAACCCTTGGGTCATTGTGCATCTATCTGCATAAGCCATAAGATTTTCCACCATTATGAATTTTGTCTGAAAGTGTTTTTGCTACTCGTCCTCCTATATCCGATTCACACGAAACTTGGTGTGGACCATCTTGGGACTGTGCTCTTTCAAACTTCTATTTGGATAATTAATTGCTGCAATGGTTTGACTTTTATCAACCGATAAACTTTTAACAAAACATGCCCTAAAACGAAATTGGCCGTAAGTCTTTGACCATTCCTCTAATGAAGCTAAAATTTGTAACACATGTTGAGGAGTGTTACTTGAGCACGCCCACAAGCATTTGGAGTTCCATCCAGCATCTATAAAGGCAGAAAGTTTATATCTCATAATTGACTGAATGGATTTTTATGAAACACATCTAGGACTATGTCCAAGTCAGTGCAATTGATTCATGGAGTGCACTAATACAGTTAAAATACTCTTTCTAAGGCTTTAAACAGCCTAGGTTGGACAGTCTCGTAACTTGGCCCTACTTTTTTTGTGGTCCCTCTCTTTCCCCCGGTGGAATCAGTAGCCTAATGGTTCACACGCTGGTCTGCAATGCAAAAGGTTGTGGGTCATGTCCCATGGGTAATGTTGTCCCCTCACACCGCTAAGTTTGTGATAAACGTTATGTGTTAAGTTTCTCACTTTTGGACAAATGAACATATTGTGCTTGGACCCCGTCCGTTGCCACTTGCGGCTATATGAATTATAGCTGAAGAGAAGATTTTTAAAATACAAAAGCTAATGATGCCATTCCATTGCGTCCATGAGCAGACTATCTGTGGATGATACAGAAAGCTTGAGAGGTGAACTATATAAACGATTTGTCACAAAATGAATCTTGATGCATCCTTCTGTAATCTAATACAGAGAAGTTCTGCAGCACTGTAATTACCTTGATTACAGATTAAGGTCCATCAGGATCTAATTAGACAGTATTCACTATTAGATTGAGACCAGTGTCTGCGATGTTTCCATAATCTAATATGATTTTCTCACAATGAAAACATGAAATAACACAACAATAATTGCAACATTTGAATTCAAAAATTAGAGCGCAAAGTGTTATGGCTTATAATTAATAATATTAATGGCTTAATATATAAATGACTATTTTAGTAATTCTGCCATTTCATGTAAGCAGTAAAACCCTGCAAAAAGACAGAACTGATGAATCCATATTCAGCTTTATTAAAGATAAATGGCAGATGAACATGTCTATGCATGCACACACTCACACAAGCGTAACGATAAATATTTATACCCACAAAGCAACTATTCTGGGCTTGAAGATTTCAGAGTAGTCAGGAGACAAGACTATTTAAAGGCTAGGTTTCCTCATCATGACAAGGCCACTGTAACAGTCAACTACATGCATATATTTGCATTAATATCAATATGAATTGCTACGAATTGCTATTCAAAGAGCCACCATTTGCTCGACCCGCCCCCGCCCCCCCCCCAAATTTTTTAAATACATTTAAAAAAAAATTGGTGATCCAAATATGTCCCAAATAGAGAATGGCCTGCAGAATTATTATGACCACAGTGAATATGTGAACCCATAATAACAAGAGGCATTTGAGCTGTCTAACCTCCTGCCATAATCACCATAAACATAACAAGTCAGCTGCTAAGGCAGGACTCCGGACAGGGGCTAGGTGTCACACAACTAAAATTAATTCAGTGCATCTATTTGCTTCTCACGCAAGTACAGACAATATAGCCTACAGATAATGTTAAAAAAATAAATAAAATTAAATAAAAAAATTACTTTGAATTAATTAATAAAAGCGATGAAAAAAATCAGTTATAAATAAAATACGTTTAATTCTAAACACCTAAATATTGTGGATCATGTTTTACGACTGTTTCACGTTTTAAAAGTACTGCTAAAAGGACTGCGCCTTTAATTTTGTGACAGTTGCTCTTGCTATACGGCAGGAACAACATTCCGTTTTACGGCAGTTTACCACTTCCTTTCACACCGGCGGTCTGGAAGGGAGTTGTACCTCTGACCAGTGGTTGGGATAAACCGCTTGAAAGGGTGTCAGAGTATTTACGGTGAGATTAAAGTATAACACGGGAAAAAGTATGAAACGTACCTGTTTCCAGTCGTGTGTGTTGCTGAGCTGCAGCGGGACTTGTGTCAGAGTAGTTAGCCTGCGACCCGGTTAGCTTAGCCTTGCTAACGCGGCCACCTGGCAGGCTCGCGTAGTCGGTTAGCTAACGTTAGCAGCAGCTAACACGGATAGCTTAGCTCTCGCTGTCAAACATCATATCCTTGGTTACGTTAACTCGGTGTTGTGCCCTGCTCGATATTGTTTAGAGATTGCCGTTAGATACAGCCTGCTAGCATGTGACTGTGTTGGTTAACGGCAAAAGCTAACGTGACTCAGCTGGCCAGAACCAGATACCAGCTGGCACCACTCCTAGACGGCGATGATGTTGGACGAGCTGACTCCTTTCAAAGATCTGGCAGTGTAACGATGCCTTGCTTGTACTCAAACGAGACACACATCCTAGAACACGACTTAAGACCTTTTACAACTGATTAGAGTTTATTCTTCAATTCGGCATCCAGCCAAGCCACCAAGTCGCCCTAATCTCAAGTCAAATGTTGTTCCTTTGTCGATGAGCAAGAAGCACTAAAGCGCCAGCTGCTTCAGTAGCATTACTGGCGTCATGTTCTCTTTTTTTTATGAGAGCATGGCACGTGTTGCGGCTAGATGGTAACACTTTAATGGAGATGTTGGACGTTCAGGGGTCGGTGATGATGAGCCCACTGCGCAAGCTGACCAGTGCCTTGTTTTAGTGCACTGCTGGAGAGACCAGTGCTGCTTATTGCCTGAGACCCTTTGAATGTGTGCCATGTACACCAGTGCGTTATATAGTGGTTGGATGTGTACATACTTGTGAGCAGTTAACTCTTTGGTGACAAAGTCTGGTGTTTTCTGCCTGACTTCAGATCATGGCGAAGTTCAACGCCCCTGTGATCCAGGACAATCCATCAGGATGGGGTCCCTGTGCCGTCCCAGAGAAGTTTAAAGACATGCCCTACCAGCCCTTCAGCAAAGGAGACCGTCTGGGAAAGGTTTGTGTCTTCTCCTTGCACTCTTCCAGACTATCCCCCTCACGATGCCAACAGGTTTGTTTACCGCCTTTTTCATTACCTTGTATTTTCTGCCTGCAGGTGGCTGACTGGACTGGGGCGACGTATCAAGACAAGAGATACACAAGTGAGTGGAACAGTTTCACAACATCAGAATCAGAGGATTGAAACCAATATTTATTGCATGTTTTTACAGATATAACCTTGTTAATACCAAAGTCAGAGATTTAACTGAACAGTCAACCAGATGGGCTGAAAATAAGAAGTAACAGAAACATATATCCCCACATTTACATGCAATTTGCTTAATTTTAACAACAAATTAGACCATGTAGGCTGTTCCCTGCATGGTAACACTATAAATTCATAAATAAATAAATCATCAGTATAAACTATAATAAGTGTGCTGGTTAAAAAGTGAATACACACCCAATGTTTCATGTTCTCACTTTTTTTTGGATAATTTGTGTCATTTCAGATAAGTATTCCTCTCAGTTTGGAGGCGGTAGTCAGTATGCCTACTTTCATGAGGAGGACGAGACGAGCTTCCAGCTGGTGGACACTGCCAAGACGCAGAAGACGGCCTACCAGAGGAACCGCATGAGGTTTGCTCAGGTACCACAGACTGACAGCTGAAGGGAAATGTCGCCGTTTGTCTTTTTGAATGTGTTGATTTGTTGCTCGAGAGCCTACATCCAATAACAGCATGGTGTTTCTTTTAACAGAGGAACCTGCGCAGGGACAAGGACCGTAGGAACATGACCCAGTTCAACATGCAGACGCTGCCTAAGAGCGCCAAGCAGAAGGAGAGGTGAGATGAGTCTCTTCTCTGCTGTAGTGCAGCGTTTCTTCAGGTGGGTCTCCACCTACTAGCATGAGGCTGGGTCCCAGGCCGAGACTAGATTTACTCGGCTTGGATCCAGGCCTGACTAAGTTTTAACACTTCTATCTGCCAGTCCCGCATGTGGGACCATCATTACAAACCAAGCTTTGTTCAATACCAGAGAAGTTTATTTTAAATTCTAGTCAAGATCCCAAGGTTCCGAAGACACCAGATATGTCAAGCTGAATTACAGGACAACAGGACAATGTGTAGAAAATGATGCACAAGAATGTAAATTTTTTCCATTTGATGTAACGATGCAGCCACTAAAAAACGGCGCCTTGGGTTTGAATACACTCGATATAAGCAGCTATAGCTTAAATGAATCGTTGGAACGAGCAGATGCTCAATATGCTATATATTATATAAACACCGTCGTACAGTATTGGGGGGGGGGAGTGTTTTTCAAACTTTGAAGCTACTTGAGAGGAAATTTAAGGGTAAACTCTGGGTGCCAGGGGTTACAGACTGTAGCTTTAACTGAAGTTGTGCTCTTTCCAGGGACCGCATGCGCCTGCAGAAGAAGTTCCAGAAGCAGTTTGGTGTCCGTCAGAAGTGGGACCAGAAATCTCAGGTATGACTCACTTAAAAACTTTCTCACATGAAATGTATACAGAAGGCATAATGCATAAATGAGTGTAACTGATCCTTTTGGTGAGGCTTTTAATGATGTAGATTAGTTGGTAAAAACCGTCCCCATGCTTTTTACACTCGGTCATGCTTCATGCGTATGTGTTTAAGTCTCTCCCTCTCTTACTTCCCTTGCTGCCATCCTCCCCGTCACCCTACGCATCCCCCCGTCACACCATGATTCCTCAAGGCTCAGCTGAAACCCAGAGATTCCTCTGTTGAGGTGAGGAGTGACTGGGAGGTGAAGGAGGAGATGGACTTCCCCAGGCTGATGAAGATGAGATACATGGAGGTGGCTGACCCCACTGACATGTGAGTGACGCACACGCACACACACACACACCGCACTTAGCCCGACCTGCTCTTCATATACAGTCGGTAAACTCGTTATGTCTCCTCCAGTGAGTGCTGTGGTGCCTTGGAGCACTATGACAAGGCTTTTGACCGTGTCACCACTCGCAATGAGAAGTCGCTCAAGAGCATCAAGAGGATCTTCCACACTGTCACTACCACCGATGACCCTGTCATCCGCAAGGTACGAGGATGCACCCTTCCATATGAAGTGCTGATCCAAGAATCAGAATCATTTTAAAACACTTCTAAATGTGCTCTTGCACCGTAAGTGGTTTATTGTGTGGACGCTCTATAACAGTGATGGTCACTCTCCTCCCCTCTCTCCAGCTGGCTAAGACCCAGGGTAACGTGTTTGCCACTGATGCCATCTTGGCCACCTTGATGTGCTGCACGCGCTCAGTCAACTCCTGGGACATCATTGTGCAGAGAGTGGGCAACAAGCTCTTTTTTGACAAGAGAGACAACTCTGACTTTGGTGAGGCTTTATGAGATGCACTGACATCTAATTATGCCAAGGTCGCACTCAAACATATCACTGTTGGCCTTGTAGCAGCTTTGCCTTGTCACTTGTTTTAGCGCTCAACGCTCTAATGTCTGTAACTGTTCTCCTCAGACTTGTTAACGGTGAGTGAGACCGCCAATGAGCCTCCCCAGGATGAGGGCAACTCCTTCAACTCCCCCCGTAACCTGGCGATGGAGGCCACATACATCAACCACAACTTTAGCCAGCAGTGTTTGCGTGTGGTAAGTACACATTTACCACCATTTTACCAGTGCTTCCAGAAGTGCATCATTTTTTACCTTCATTAAGATGTTTTTCACTTGCAAACTAAATCATATTTTCTTAAAGCATTTGTTGTAGTATACAGTAGTTGTGAGGCAACATGCATTAGGACACTGAGACATCGGGTCGCCCCTACAGCAGCTGGAACATCTGACCACAATTCAACAACAAAAATGTTTCCGTCTGGGTAGAATAGTCCAACCTGACTTTTTGTGGATGGTCTAAAGATTAATTTATTCATAGAATGCCCAAATGTTTTAGTTTTGTTATTAGGGTGTGTCAAGTTTTTTTGTTTTTTCTTCAGGGAGGAGAGAGATACAAGTTCCCCAACCCCAATCCATTTGTGGAGGAGGACATGGACAAGAGTGAGGTGGCATCTGTTGCCTACAGGTAGGTGCTGCCCCCTGCTGGTTGGTGTCAGTACAACACCTAGACCTTGAACGTAGACGACTCATTCGATTCACAAATAGAAGCAAGGATAAGCGATTTTCTCAATCATGCCAGTTCTCCACATCTTGCCAGTGTGAACCCCTGATGGAATCCTCATTGGATCTATCTCAGTCTCTTTTTTAAAAGTCTTCTAGCAGGTGGCCTTTCTGAGGGGAAAGGTGCCGTTACTGCACATGGATATCGTCTGTTGTAAACCTGCAGACAGTTATCCAACGTCAGTCGTCGACCATCTGTTACAGGCACTAAATATGTGCAAGAATTGGAAAGGTTTCTGTCGGTGCCTACGGTCCATATCTGTTCACCATACGCCATCTGGTGGATGTTTTAGTCTAAAGTGTCTCGCAGCACCGTGAGTGCGTTAGCAGTATGGTTGGACGGAGTGAGGATCAAACCCTAAACATTGCCAATATTAGTGCCGTTCTTTACGGCATAAGTTACACACGACTACAGTTTGATACGTAATTGTTTCATTATCATGGCTGTAAAAAATTCATTAAATGTTAGTCAGGATTTCTTGCCTGCAATATAATACAAGCGTTTCCCTCAACGAGAACATTCTGCCCGGGAAGGTTTCAAGTGTCAGATTTATCATGAAATGGTTTTGAGAGAACAAAAATCAATGAAAGACGTGAAGACTTTTTCATACACTAGTTATCACTAAAATGGCCTAGAAAACTTATTTCACTGTCAAGTAGCTCCTTAGATTACAGGATATGATCTCATTAGAGTGTTGAGAAAGGTCTCTGAACCAACATTAAAACCTGCAGTGGGGAACTTTTACATATGAATGAATGTCCGTTATATTGAAGCCCTTGCCAGATGAGTTCGCCCAGTGCTGATTGAGCCTGTCACCGCCAGATAAATCTCTCAGTATTTCACAGTATACAGAGTTTTAAATCTCATGTCGGAGACGACATTCCTGCGCTGGCTGGCTGAATGCATACTGCGCATGCTGTACGGGCGGAGCATGTGCACCAGAGACTTCCGCCGGCCGAGCCGGCTAACTTCCGGTTAGCCCTCTGCTAACTGGAATGGGGATGAAATAATTCAATCGTGCGGCTCTTCTAGACTTTCCAAATGTTATCAGATGGAGTGGATCACGCTCTGATAGTGAAACGAGTCGTTTCACAGGGGTTGTGTGTGACGCTCAAAACAATTTATCCACCGTTTTACAGCCGCAACAGTAGCGACGGGCAGCTACGGCGGAGCCTATGACGTAAACACGCGTCGACAGTGTTTCTATAATTACAATTTCAGAAGGAGGACACACAAGTCCTGCACTCCAGCTTTTTATTTACTTATTTTGATGAAAACCCAGAAAGCTTACACTATCCCATGGCCTTACGGTAAGGTTATTATAACATGAATAATGCTTT
>OMOV01097173.1:0-11880 GCA_900312565.1 Beryx splendens | reverse complement strand
CGGGCTGAGCTGGGCCGCCCCGATCATATCAAGTTTGACATTTACAACCCGACATCTGGACAGGTCCTGTAGTGTGTTGAGAGACAGTTTCATTCTCAGAGGCCACCAATAGCCAATGAGAGCACAGTGTACTGTGGGGTGAGGTGGAAGAGTTATATTTAAAAGTTATATGAATGATAATAATTAATGAAATGAAAAGTTACTAGTCAAACTACCAGCATCTTCTACTCACCTGGAGGTGAGATAAAAAAAAAAAAAAAAAACCATTTTCAGTGCACATTAATGCACATTGCATTGATGTGCATATTAATGGTATATATATTGATTAACATTGAATCAATTCGCAATTTCCCAAAAGATTGGAGGTCCTGACATCAGCAGGATAATCTGTCATAACTCAGTGTGTGATAGCCTGTCATTGCCTAATCGTCAGCTGTGAGCGTATTTACCACTGAGGGACAAAAAAAACCTGTGAAATCTGTTATGCAGCGCTTTTTCAAAAACAAGTTGAGATTTTTTTAAAGTCTTCTAGTGTGTCCCCAGCCTTAGAAGAGAAACAGTTTCTTAAATCGTCAGACTTGGACTGCTGCTGAAATAAGAGCATCTTCTTCATTGTGGCTTGTTGAATATCAGCTGTCAGCAGAACGTGCATGCTCTAAGCAATAGTTACGAGAGGGATTGTGTGGAGTAGTGTTTTGTAACTGTTCTTTGTGGCAGTAACCCGAAATTGGATATTGCAGTCGCGCTTCCTCACAATGCTGTAGTCTTGCTTTAAATTGCTGTGCTGCCTGCCAACTTGCGCTTTGCCGTGCTAACCTGCCCTCGTGGCCCCTGCGCCTAAACTGGCACTCCACCGCCCGTACCCTCCAGCTTCGACCTACTGACTGTTCCCCACTAGCTCCTCCTTGTGGCTGTTTTGCCTCTTACTGAACCCCTAGCCAGTGTGTGTGTGAATGAGAGTCCTACGTATGTTGTGTGTGGATGTAGGGTTAGATGGCCTAACGGTAGTTTCATTTCCCATACAAGATGATTGAATTTGATTTTTGTCATGAAAGTATGATGTATTTATTGCTGAAACCCTCCATGAACTGTTCTTTGAGAGCTTGTGTATACTGTAGGTTGCTGTAGGTTACACACTGGAGTAGAGTTATGGGAGGACAAGAGTGGAAGTTTAGATGGAAAGTTTATGACTCCTTACTACCAGACAAAATGTGAGGAGGGAAATGTTTAGTAGTTTTTAGTTAAGGGACCTACTGTTGTTATTGGTCAGGATTGGACAGGACAGGGCAGGGCAGGGTGGAGTGAATTTAGCAGGAAATAGGCTTCCTAGAACCAGGCAGTGAGGAGGGTGGGTGGGTGTGGGTGGGGCTGTGGTGTTCAATTGGGCAGCCTAGGGCCAGGAAGTGCTGAACTGTCTTTCTTGCAGGGATGACAGCAGTCAGGAGGGGGAGGAAGGGGAGGAGTTTGAGTGTTACCCCCCGGGGATGAAGGTGCAGGTGAGGTATGGGCGAGGCCGCAATCTGAAGACGTACGAGGCCACTGTGAAAGAGGCAGACGTGGAGGGGGGAGAGGTGCTCTACCTGGTGCACTACTGTGGCTGGAACGTCAGGTAAGACAGGACCTGGGGAGAATCGCCTAATGTCTATATTCACCCTCTAAAAAGACATCTTTTACCTTCAATTCAGCTCAAGGGATCAGCACTACGTGGGTATCCCCACGGCAGTAACAGATACATCCCTCCCTCACAATTCTACTAAAGTCCCTTAGTCAGTAGTCTGATTATGGATTACATTGAGCCATCTAGTGGCAGAAACAGAATTGGGTTGATATGTAACATTCCTTAGCTTCCCTCACTCAGTTTTGACTGAATCCCCTGTCTGTCTGTCCCCCTGCTGTCTGTCTCAACGAAGTCTACAGACGGGCTGAATTTTAGCCAATTTTCCTTTTGGCAATGGTTTTGGCTAAACCATTTTCACAGAACATTGGAGTATACAGTATAATGTAATAATGAAGGCCACCCTTGGGATCTCTCTGAAAGGCCAAATAAAGTGCTGCTACACTCACCTCTACCTCTCAACCCTCTCCCCCCTCCCCAATGGGCCAGGGTTAATGCAGTGTTAAGTAGAGTGTTAGGGTACCATGACAAAGAGGTTAACTTTCCTGCTTTCTAGTGAGACCAGTTTACGTATTTCATCGTCTCAATGTTGTTGTGTGGTCCTCTAGCACTCTATAAAAGATAGAGGGATGTTCTCTGCATTGTGTCTGTCGTGTGTGACGTTGTGAAACTTTCATTTCCTTCATATGACCCAAGTAGCACCCTTGGTACTGTTGGAACTTTCTTGAATTTGTTTTTTGTGGTTGTCGGTTTTCATAATGTTTCTTTCTTCATTGTAAAGGTTTGTCTTTTCCACACAATACCATTGGATCTCTTCCTTTGCTGTTGAGGCTTATTGTATCACAGCAACAAGTTGGGGTCAGACGTTAGAGCTGTCTGTGTGGTGGGTTGTGTGAGAGAGAATGTTTTCAGCTCCTTCCTAAGATCTGAGTGATGAGATTGTTTCTTGTCTTTGTATTTTCCATTAGATATGATGAATGGATCAAGGCAGACAAGATTGTTCGCCCGGCCAATAAGAATGTACCAAAAATAAAGCATCGCAAAAAAATAAAGGTATGAGTTTGGAGAGTTACACGTTTTTCGAATTCCAGCTCTGTTCATACTGTGAAGTGAACCACTGACCGTATTAAATTCCAACAGAACAAAGCAGAGAGGGAGCGAGACAGGTTGGAGAGGCTCAACGACAGAGAAGACCTCGGCCCTTCACCCAACAATAACCGTGTCCCACGCTCCAAATGTGGCCTGGGTCAGGATGTCTTTTCCAAGATGGAGGAGGGTGAGGACAAAGGGACTCAGCAGTCTCCAGTCAAGTCTATAGAAATTACTTCTATCCTCAATGGCCTGCAAGGTAGCAACACTCGTGAGCCTGTAGTCCTCATGCACACTTACAGCAGATTAGGACTGTTTGACTCTGAAGTGGTTGATTATTTGTGGTTCTGTTGCCATGCTACTGAAACTAAATTTTGTCTCGTTTGCCTCAGCTTCTGAGATTTCCACAGATGAAAGCGAGCATGAAGATGAGGAAGGGGATCATAATGAAGATGATCGCCCAGGTTGCCGTGGCAGCCTCAGGAAGGGCCCACCAGAGCCCCCACAGGCATCAGAGCGATGGGAAAGTGGGACCCCTCCTGAAGTATCCAAACCTCCTTCAGTCTCAGGAAAGAGCCAAGATCCAGTCAGTCCAGAGGGTCCAGAGGTGGGGAAGCGCCGAAGCCAACCAGAGTTGGAGGGAGAGGCGAGCACCAGGAAGAGGAAATCTGAGGGTGCAGCAGAGAGGACCCCAAAAGGCCCATCCAAAGCCAAGACCAGAAACACCAGGAGTGCAGACTGGCTGCCTGGAAGCTCTCCCAGGAAGCTAGAGGAGAGAGGGGCCGGTCCAGGGGAGGAGAGGGGGGCCTCATCCAGCAGCAGTTCAGAAGATGAAGGGCCACCACTTGCTGAGTCCCAGGCTGAGGAAAGTGAGCGGAGTCGCCCAAAAGCCAAAGGTTCCCCCTCTAAGAAGTACAACGGGATGAAGGAGAAGACCAAAACTGGCCGAACCTCTGGGTTCTGGGAGATCCCTGACAAGAGGGTTAAAATGCCTGGGAGTGCAGAGGAAAGACCTGCTGTCCGTACTAAGGGCCAGAAGGACGTGTGGTCAAGTATCCAGGCCCAGTGGCCCAAGAAGACCCTGAAGGAGTTGTTTTCTGACTCGGACACAGAGGCTGCCAACTCTCCGCCCCCAACCGTGTCCGCGGTCCTGGAGGAGCCCCGAGCAGAGCAGGACGCCGGGCCTGAGGATGAAGCCTCAGAGGAGCAGATGGACAACGACAAACTGCAGGAGTTTCCCAGCAGCGGCAGCAACTCTGTACTCAACACGCCACCAACTACGCCCGAGTCGCCCTCGATGGGGGGCAGCACCATGGAAGACTCCAGCCGAGCGCAGCCTGCCTCCCCTCCTCCCGCTATAGCCCCCGCCTTGCCTTCAGAGCCGGCTTCTGCCGCCCTTCCCCCGGGACCCATACAGGAGGAAGCTGCGGGCGGGCGCAGCGAGACCGACAGCAGCACAGTGGAAGTGGAGAGTCTGGGCGGGGAGCTGCAGGACCTCCCGCAGGATGAAGGGGCAGGATCCCCCTCCAAAGCCTTTGACGCTAGCCTCTCCTGCAACAGCAACAGCAACTGCAGCCTAGAGCTGAGCAGCAGCAGTCAACAGGAGAGTGAACAGAAGTCCAAAGGTATGAATGACGGCAAATAAACTTTGTCAAGTGCTTTGTGTTTCGCAGTGGCAGACTTCATTATTTATTTATCATTTTTAAGGCGGGGGTACTTTCTAGAAATAATCATGCAGAAAGCTGACAACTCATTTCACAGTCTGTCTATTCCCTCACCATCTCCATGCGTTTGCTTTGTAGCATCTGCGAGTCAGAAGCGGCAAAAAGAATCACAGACAGGTGGAGCCTCAAAGAAACACAAGCCAAACCGCAAGAGCCTAGGTGTGCCTCCCAAAAAGAATAGGAAAACAGGTAAGTAAGAGAGCTGTCGAAGTAGAATTGCTGGCTTCCTGCTGCCCTTCCTATGAACGCGTCCAGTACTGGTATCGGTGTCAATTGATCAGTTACATCAGAAAATTGGATATCAAATAAAGTACTAGATATTGGTATAACAGTGCGTGCTTCAAATTTAAATACTGGTACTTTGTATTTCTGCTTCATGTTTACTTTCTTTACTAGCTTGCGGACATTATATTAACAAAGTGACATTTTGGCTTGATCGCTGTCCGTCTCTTGATCCCTGCCTCCTCCTCTCCTGCAGCCAACAGCAGTGACAGTGAGGACCAGTCTGTTGTTGAGGGCACTGCCAAATCACCTGCCTCCAAGAACAACGCATCAGACGTGAAGGCTGCCATTTCGCCCAAGTGCCCCGGGCGAACTCCGCCTTCGAGCCATAAGTACCACAAGCAGGGTGACCCTGACCACGCCCATCACCGCGAACACCACGGGAGAACGCCACGCGTCTACAAGTGGAGCTTCCAGATGTGTAAGTGTCAGACTGCCGACAAGTTTGTTGGTGTACACTGGAAAATTAAAGGAAATCCGCCTTTTTCATTAGCACCCATAGGAGAGCCTGAGGATATTAACCGTCAAAATCTTCTTTGTAGTCTCTTAAAAACTCACTTTCATAAACTTGCTGTTTTTATTTATTCTAGTTTATCTTCAATTTCACTTTGCGTTAATTTTGCATTCTACTTTTGCTATAATATATTTATTATATTTTATAGAGTTTGCTTGCTATTTTATTCATGATCTACTTTAATGATTTGGAAAAATGCAGGGAAAGTGTTTGTCATTAATACATCATTAAGTAGCACTGCAGAGCCGCATGTCCTGGTGTCTGTGCCCTAGAGACCTAACATCCTAAAATACGTTCTGTTCCACGCAGCGGACTTGGAGAAGATGAGCAGTCTGGAGAGGATCTCGTTTCTTCAGGAGAAGCTGCAGGACATCAGGAACCACTACCTCTCCCTCAAATCTGAGGTGGCCTCCATTGACCGACGACGAAAGCGCATGAAGAAGAAGGAACGGGAAAGTGAGTCATCTTCCTGTGACGTCAGCCGTTAAAGATAGTGGTTCTTGTTCTGTCCACCTACACGCTTTGTAGCCGATCATAACCAAACCCTGCTTCTGTCCTCCAGGCACGGTGGCGGCTTCCTCCTCCTCGTCCTCGTCATCCTCCTCACCGTCCTCCAGCTCGCTGACGGCGGCGGTCATGCTGACCTTGGCTGACCCTCCGGTGTCGTCCTCGTCCTCTCAGAACTCTGGGGTATCAGTGGAGTGCAGGTGACAGGACGTACCAGCGAGGAGCCACCGCACTAAGCACTTAACCAGCAGCACCCTGGGCTCACCGCCCCCACTCCCTTCCACCAGGACAGACAAGTCAACCTGCATACTTTAACTACTGGGGCACAAAAACCAGACCAGAGACAAAAAACAAGAAACAAGCACTATTTTCTATTGACAACTGTTTCCTTGGCAAGCTAATGGCACTTAAGTGCACTTTTATGAAGATTGTGTAGGGGGAAGAATTTGTCAAAAAAAAGTACAAAATTGTCTTTTGCGCTCTCCTTAATTGAACATTTATAAGAATTGTTTTTGCAAGCAATAATTGTTTCCATTTGATAAA
This sequence comes from Beryx splendens, assembly GCA_900312565.1. Taxonomy (NCBI): domain Eukaryota; kingdom Metazoa; phylum Chordata; class Actinopteri; order Beryciformes; family Berycidae; genus Beryx; species Beryx splendens. The sequence continues at coordinate 5,606 of OMOV01097173.1, read as the reverse complement.
GTTCTATTATCTTGGTTAGGGATGATTCCAGTGAAGATCCCTCTGTGCTCTGTCCTCATAGCCCAACATGGCACAGCCAGTGCTTGCCATTTTATTTTGGGGAATTCAGAGGAACAGTGCCACAGTGGCATTAAGGGCATACTCAATGTAACGTTGCCTCGTGTTTCTCTGTCCACCCTCATTATAAGGGCCTTCATATGGTGAATAAACCTCAGATGGTTGACTATGCTCATCCCAAGTACAGGAACACTGTCCTGTACCTGTTTGCATTGAGTTAGTAGGTGAAGGATAGGGTTTCAGATCATCGTATGTCCACTGACAGCCACAGTGGATGAATATGGAATGATACTGTAGTGCCTTTTTGTTCTTTTCTATGGGGCACTTTGAGAAAGGACAGCACTTTTTCCTGGTCCTATTCTCAAATCAAGAGGGTCACCCAGAATAATGTATCCCTTACAGAAGACTGAAGAATACTGTATGAATTAGCAGGCGGTGAAGAGCTGTGTCTGACAGATATTGATGGTTTTTATCAGCATATGGAAATATTTAAGAAATATGATTGTAATGGATAAAGCAGAACTATACTGGATCACCTGTAATCTACTACTGAATACTCATCCAGTTTGGGTACAACTGTTAAGTCTGGCAGTATAAAATGTGCAATGATGGAGGTGGCGAATGCAATGGTCACATTTCTTCAGTTGATCAGCCTTTTAAATGCCCATCTGTTTTGTTTTTTAAAATTATGTTCTGATCTCTCGTTAAATCAGCCAGTCAGTCGGATCCTCTTCACTTAAGGTTTGACAGTGCAGCTGTGCAACTTGAAGGCGACCATGGGGGGTATTCACAGCATCACTGTGTACCTCAGAACAAATGAATGAGACACAATCCCTTCTGCAGCGGTTCAAAACATACAGTCAGTTTAATACAAGCGAGGCATACCTTTCTGGCAACTCTTTCCCGTTTAACTTCTGATCCGTAATGACATGCCAGCTCTCATCATCTATTTTAAACAAAGACTTCCTCTCATACTCATCCCTACCAAAAATGTTTGGTTCTGTTTCATGTACTATGACCAGAATAACAGTAAAGATATTGTAAATGTGCATTTATATCATAAAGTGACGTATGTGTATACATTTCTGAAGACATCTCCAGTGTTTCCTTTGTATAGACTCCCTACTGTATGATAACCTGAAGTTATGTTTTGTTTGGCACTTGTATGTAATTGTATGCTTTTGTTATACATTTGTATATTGAGAAGAGTGTTTTGAGTCAAGCTATTTAATATCTTGCACTGTTAATAACATGTACTTTTCTGTACAGACAGTTTTACGGTTTTAACTGTAGTTTGAGTGTAAATACTGAGGGTAAAAGCATGTCCGTTCCCCCCCCTTGTCCTCATTCTTGTTCTCTTGTAGGGACAGATTTATTTAGTTTCATTTATTTTGTTGTTTTGTTCTGCCGCTTTCATGAATTTCAAGAAAGGTTTTTTCCCCCCTTTATAATGTTATTGTTTTGGTTTAGTTTGTATTTTGTTTTGTTTTGTTTCTGTTAGCTTGTGCTTGTAAAGAGAAGAATTGTGGTTTTGGAGGCGGCTGAACTGTTTTCCAACCTGTACATGAGCTGTAGCTAAGGCTTTATGGACCTGTATGGAAAATGGTCTGGATCATAGAGTAAGAGAAAGTGATGGAGCTTGTTGAAAAAGGCTCAATAGTATTTATTAGGCTCATCTGATGATGGTCATTGTGTAATTTATTGTACAAATGTAAGCAAAACAGAAGCCTCTGTTTGAAATAAATGCCATAGTTTGTGAAGTACTCAGTGTGTCTGTTGCCTGCATCTAAGAAGCTGTTAATGCCATGTTCGGTTTTAAAAGTTAATGAAATTCTAATTCTAATAATCTTTTTCTGAGCAAAGCTCAAAATATGTCTCAAAGCACATGAAAACAGTAAATATTAATATTAATCTTTTTTATAAGCGTATATATTGCGTACTTCTGTGTAGCTAGTCTTTACTGGCCTAACATACTCCAGTGGGCTGTGGGTCTGGTAGTGGTGGATGCCCATGCCAAGAGCAACAGTAACTTTACGTTTGCATTTCCTGAAAAGATTTTCGTTTTGGGACTTTTTCCCTTCAAGAATAACTATATCAGTTTATTATAGTAGTGTAATCTAATATAGATAGTATCAATAGCGTAATTACTATTATGTAACTAAAGATTATTCAACATTTACGTTCTTTCATTTTCTGCTACCACTGACATGCGCCTTGCGTCATGAATGACGCACATCCTGTTACCACTTCCTTAGCAGCTTGCTAGCTAGCCAGCTAGTTAGCTAGCAAGCTGCGTAACTCGCCTGATATTAGTTTTAACTATGATGAGTGGTAAAACAAGTACGATTGTCGCTGGGGTGTGCGGGGCCCTTTTCGTCGCATACTGTATTTATTTTGACAGAAAACGACGGAGTGATCCAGACTTCAAGAAAAAGCTACGTGAACGTAAGTGATATCCGTTTGGCATTAGTTGTTCAGCCAGAGGGAGGAGAGGAGAGGAGAGGAAGCTCCCGCACTAGCAGTCCAGCAAAGCAACCATGTGGCGAGCCAACATACATACACGTTCTACCAGGAAGACCCACTCTGTATGTACAGGGTTAGGTTGAAAACAGTCTCATTTTTCAGCTGCACAGCGTGAAGACTGTAACGGTAACTTGATTTGGCCACAGCGCTCACGAGCAGGCTTTGTTTTAAAGCAGGAGCAGTGACTTGTGGAGGAGCAGCTCGAGCTAACGTGCAGCCACATGTCTGTCGTGTCCCACCAAGGCAAGGCAGAAATGCTAACAAAGTCTAAATCTACTTTTGTGACACAGGCAGGAGCAAGCACAATGTTTCCAAAGAGAAGGCTGGACTGGCAAAAGTAAGGCAGATGGGAAACAATAATTCAAATTTCAGATATGTTGTACACGTGGGACCTACATGTGCATTTCTGACGATGTCTTCTTTGACTTTGAAGCTTCCTGACTTGAAGGACGCGGAGGCTGTACAGAAATTCTTTCTGGAGGAAATCCAACTGGGAGAGGAGCTCCTTTCACAAGGTTGGCCAAATATATGCAGTCTTTATACATACATTACATGATCTGATTAGCATGATAGACACACACGAGATACAGAAAATCTAGATCTCAGTGTGTTTCATCTCATACTGCCTACCTGAAAATACATAAAATAATCATACAAATATAAATCACTTGAGTACAAACTGTATGGCTTTCCCCCCCAAAATACAATGCAATTCCCTTGATACAAAGTTTGCAAGTCAACTGTTTCCAAATACTACAACCAGCCAACCTCCTCACCTCTTTGCATGGTTTACTGCCCCCTATCCCAGCTGCCCACATTAACCTCAGTTAAACTTCTACCTCGTCTGTTTTCTCTGCCAACCCAGGAGACTATGAGAAGGGTGTGGATCACCTGACCAATGCCATAGCGGTGTGCGGTCAACCCCAGCAGCTGCTGCAGGTTCTCCAGCAGACGCTGCCGCCTCCAGTGTTCCAGATGCTGCTGACCAAACTGCCCACCATCAGCCAGGTGAGAATAAACGTCCCCTCTTCTCAGTGTTTCTTCTGTTTTCTGGTTCATTTCTGCACCTCTGGACATTGATTTCAACGTGACATTCTTGCTAGCATCCTTAGTAAACCCCCCAGTTACTATTGTTGGTTTCTGGGACAAGGAAGGATGCAAGATCAAACTTAGAGTGTTCCAAAGCTGAGGGTGATGTGTCAGTTGCTCTTGGTTATTTCAGCTCTAAGACAGACAAACCACAAGCAGTCGTCAGGTGTTTCTTGTGTGATTTGACGTAGTTCAGCGTTGCAAAGGTAGTTACAGTTGCACATGAGCTCATCTATGCTGTAATTGATGCATACATTTTGGCGTGACTTCTGAAGTGCTTCTCCTTTCTGCTTTGCAGCGAATCGTGACTTCGCAGTCCTTGACAGAAGATGACGTCGAATGAGTGTGTGAGAGAGAAAGATGTGAATCTGGTGGTGGTGTTGTCCCGTTAAGGGATTTCAAACACTAATATTTGACCCGTGTTTGGTGTGTATGCCTGCTAACGTGTGTGTGAGGTGGCTGGCTGACCGAGCCAGGAGATGACAGGACCCATCCCCACCCATCCCACCACAGCGCTCCAGGCAGAGAACGTTACTGTGCTTACGCTTCGTCCCTGTGGAAAATGTTTAAGACATTCCATATTTCTCATCCAGCTCTCACCTTTTCGAGCCATCTGCCTTTGCTCCGCTCATTTCCTAAAATAAACATGAATGTTCTCTTTTTTTCTATGCTAACACCATGTTACATGGTCAATAAAAATTAAGATTGTCACAATATGTAGATACATTTGTTACAGATGTCCTACAGATGCCTGTGTAATTATTGTGAGAAATTGTGTAGCAGTGTCTACATTAATCAAGTTGGTTTTTTGGGGGATAGCCATGCTGGTCGTATCTGTGTTTTGATTATAGAAGGGGCAGAGCTCACTTGATTTTGGTATGTTGTCATTGAGATTGTTTTCAGATGTCACATTAGTGTTTTTATATTCCGGTCTTGCATAGCTGGATGTACTTTTGTGTGTAAAATCCCTCAATAAAACATGGAAATCATACTGCCAGTCTCCTAAGTTCCTTTTGCCAGTAGATGGCAGTAGCAATGCACAGGAAAATCTGAAGCACTGAAAGTTTTGCAATATACAATGTGGATGTTTTTTATCTGTTGCAGCTGAAAAGCCATTTGGCTCAAAGATGTTGCATGCATAAATCAAACAAATATTTGTGCACGGCTTTGTCGAGTCACAGAATTTTATCTGAACATTTTGGAGGGCAACGTTTGTCGAAATGTGCAGTCCTTCAAAATCTTCAGTGGTATATGTAGGTTTGTCTAATTTAAAGTTTAAAAAAGCCTTGAAACCTTGCCTTTATTATGTTAGTGAAGCCTTAGGGAACAGTGGTTAAATGCATGCAGGCATTGCCAGAGCAGAGCAGAGGGCTTCTAGCAGGATCAATTGCCATCGTGAGAGGTTTAAGTTTTTCTGTTTTTAAACCGGCACGCTGAAACACAGGCTTGTGTAAGTCTGTCAGACCGCAGTGGCTTTATTGTGAATGGCTTTATTGTGTGTGCAAGAGAGGGAAAGTGGAGCAGTGCATGTAGAAGGGAGTAGGTCTGGTCGAAAGTGTGTCTGTTGGAAGACAAATAGAGCTCTAATTATTTTTATCCCTGTCTGCAGCTGTTTTTGTAAGGGCTTTGGCCGGAGCAGTCTGGTCCTCGAGGTTGCCAGGAAACAAGAGCAGGGGAAAATAGTTTTTCTACAGTAGGAATGAAAAATGAAAATTGAACAGCGGCCCAGAAATGTCGAGCGAAAACTAAATGGTCGACAGTGTTCCATTTTCCATTAACTCATGCACTCGTTCTATAGTCTTTTATTCAGCACTCCTGCTATTTTGCCATTGGGTGGAAAGGAGAAGCCTGTCAGGGGCCTGCAGAGACGCCTGGCCATGAGTGTGTGTGTGTGTGTGTGTGTGTGTGTGTGTGTGTGTGTGTGTGTGTGTGTGTGT
>OMOV01097170.1:0-12205 GCA_900312565.1 Beryx splendens | reverse complement strand
TGCAGGCGATGTGGAGGGCGCTGTGCCCGCTGTCGTCGACCAGCCGCGGGTCACAGCCGGCCTTCAGGAGTTTCTCCACCAACTGGGGCTGTTCTGTGATCACTGCCAAGTGGAGTGCAGTCTGAGGAGAGGGGAGGATGGAGAAGATGATTGATTAGATTAATTATCTCATATGAGTGTGAGCAGTATTTATACTCACACTGATCAAGCTGTGGGTTATTTGATGAATTATCATAATATCACATTTTTGTGTGTGTATGTTGTTTTTATGATTAATCAGTTGGGCTTGATTTTTGGTTATTACCTGTCTCTGGTGGTTCTGTACGTTGAGGAATGGCTGCTTGTGAGAAAGCTTGATCATGTGGATGGCATGTTCAGTGGCTTCGTGAATAATGGCCAAGTGGAGAAACCTGTGGGATGATGGGGAGGCAGAGAGAGAAATAGGGTTAAAATAGGGCGCTTCAAAAATACGCACGGGGGAAGTGGTTAAGAAAGAACAAAGCCCGAGCAGCAGAGCGTTTCGCAAGAATGGAGTTTTGTCGGGTTATTTCCACCAGTTGTGGCTTGACACATCTGATGCTTTATCAGTTACTGGCAGCGTGCCAGGGACTTTCCTGAATGCGCAGAGCGGACTTTAGCACCGCCCAGCCTGCGCTCTCTGCCAAAGTACACAGTCTGAGTACGCGCTGCACACACACTTTTAAATAACCTCTCGTTTTCCTGCAAACTCGGACATTCTGATGTGCACTTTTGCAGGTTTTTAAATATGCTCTGAATGCAATAGATTTTGCATTCAGAGCATATTTAAAGTTTTTGGACTCTTGCAAAATCCCGATTTAACTTCATTCACGGAGCGCAATTCTTAAGTTTGCAGAGGTTTTGTGCAACTTTAATATATATAAGTCCACTTACGTGTCCCCATCTTCTGTCACAGCAGTTTTCCAAGGCTCGTAATCCTTCGGAGTGTCAAACGAACAGTCGTCCACCGTCAGCTCCTCAATGTCGTTAACCAACTCGTCCTCTTTTAGGGAATCCAGGCCGCTGTCAAAACGGTCGTCTTGGCAAGGCAACATTTTCCCATGTTTGGGCTCCATATTGTCGAAGTTATAATCCATTTGGTTGTGGTTAGATACTCTGTAGACGTCCATGTTAAGTTTGTGACTGTCACACGACACGGCTCCTTCTCTTTTCCAAGGTCACAGCAGAGTGCGGTGCAGAGGGAGGAGGCGCCTGGGTTTTGTGCGCTCGATGGGCGGAGCTAAGCGGGGGATTTCCAGCTGACTTATCTTTGTAAAAGTAGGGAAATCACAACTAGACGTGCTTGTGTGACAAAAATCCCCCCAAAAGTCTCAGAATGAAAACTTGTAGTTTCCTATTAGACACCTATTCTCACCTGTGATGTAGGTTAGGGGCCGTGTCATGATTTGTTTCAATGAGTGAGGTAAAATAGGCATGAATGAGATGCAGACGGCCCCTGTCACACTCTTGAAGAATTCCCTTCCACTTGGGGAAATTATCGGTTTCAACTGGGTAACCCATTGACATTGCATATTTTCCATTCACTGCCACTGGCCTAATTAGCCACATTTAAAGCAGGCTAGAGAGAGAGCGAGAGAGAGAGAGACAGTCAGGTGTTTAGATCAATTCAAGATTGTTTCTCACACTCAAACTGCAATGAACATCTACACTATCAGTTAAAAGTTTGGACACACCTGATTGAATGTACTGTGTTTTTTATGATCTTAAAGCCATTTTGATCTAAAGGTTTAAATACTTGAAATTAGTTTCTTAGAAAAATCTAAAGAGTGAAGTTGATGCCTATGTATGAATTTCTTTCCAACCCCTTTGCCTTTCCATCAAGGCAAAGGGCGGCTACTTTAAAGAATCTAAAATATAAGATATTTTTGATTTGTTACACTTTTTTTGGTCACTGCATAATTCCATTTGTGTGATTTCACACTTTTGATGTGGTGTGTCCAAGCTGACTGTGTACAGAGTTAACCACTTTCTGTTATCATTTCCATATCCTACACAGCTACATTGTATTCTGTGGTTGCCATTGCCATACAGTGAACTAATCAAAATCTATTAGCGAAGCACATTTATTATTTCTCCATCATAGATGCAAATCTCCTACTAGCAGCTATAGCCTACACAAAACTTCCGGCATTCATCATTATTGAGCTTGAATAGAGCCAATCAATCAGACTTGTGCTCTCTCTTTTCCAGAGAAGTCTGAATTCATCCAGTCGACAAAAAGAAAACTGCATTCCACTTAGTTTGAGCTGCTGGGGTTTGGAAAAGACTCAGGTGCCTCCCTCACAGTTCAGGGGAAAATGCCTTTGATTTTTTTTTCCTCACACACATTTTAAGTACATTTCTGTCCTCTTCAGATACTTACACACCCTCAAATAGTATTTTTATTATGCCAAATGTCTGCCAAATGTGTCACTGTAACCCTGAACCATAATTAGGATTAATGAATCAAGTTAAACGAGCAAGCTGACCTACATGTTGCAAACTTCATTCACTTACATGTAGGTCAGCTTGGTGCACATAACAAATACAACAAAAACTTTGAGACAACAACTACAAAAGGGGCCGGGAGAAGAAAGAGACAACAGGAATTACACTATACTGTACATGCTTAAAATTTAGGCCGAATTTTCACAGGATGTTGAGCGCAGAGGAGGAGTAGGAAACATTCTAAAGTTTCCTCATGGAGACTCCCTAATGAAACCAACACTGCATGTTCCACAATAGGATGTTCTGGACTTACCCTTCTAGTATTGCAAATGCTTACCGTGCCTCTGGAAATGAAATACTGTACACATTAGGTTTGGAGATCCTAGAAACCACTGTGTTAAGAAATGCAGGAAAAGGTCATGCTTTTCGCTGCTTTTTTGATGGGAATTTTGTAGATTTTTTGGGATTTTGCCAAACATTACAGTTTACAAGTGCATTCCCTGTAGCCTATTGAGGAAAAATGAATGATTTCTGTAACTTTCTGTGTGAGTTTTTAATTTGCACAACATCGGACCCATGGCCAAATGTTTAGCTGAGCCTCAAGGAGGAAACTCCTGTTTCTTGCATAACGCAGCAAAGTGCGTGACAGCACCTACCTGTCTGTGTTCCCCTGACATTTGAAATGAAAAGCCCAGGACCGCCTCTATTTGCGCTGCAAAGAGATAGGGCCACTAAAACATAGCAACCGTATCCAAGAGTAGCCAAGCATTCACACCTCTATGGGGCAATACTCAGTCTGATGTGACACTATACAAAACAAACACACACGCACCCATACACACCCAGCAGGGGTGTGATGTAACATCTGTATCTCACTCTGTGAATGTGCGTCATGTTAGACAAACGTCACAGGCACACTGTATGTCTCAAATAGGTTTTGAATTCCACACATTCTTTATTCTCTGAGGCATGAGAAATGAGGCATCTGGGGACAAATTGTACTTCCAGTCTGTTTTTCCCCCCTCCCAAACATGTCTGCCAAAATCATGCACTTGTGTGTATATATGGTCAAATAGTTTCCCTGCACGGGAAATACTGGGACTTCCACTTTACGTCTTTGAGAAATTTATGTAGAACCGTGTGCTCTTGCCTCCACTTGCCTTGTGTTTACTGGTGGTTGCCATGGACAACCGACCACTGGGAAAGCACTGAGACAGCTTAGTGTAAAGTATATTGCCCTCTATCTGTGTGTTGGTAAAGTACCAGTTATCTGACTCAGTAATGCCTGAGGGAGCATCACACCCTGTTGGCGAAGTATTAAGAAACACTCCTGAAATTCACAGGAGATTTTCCCAACTGACCAACTAAACACAACATCCGTCCCACCCAGCCTAGTTTCAGATCTTTGAACAAAAAATGAAATCGAATGGTTTCATTCTATGATACTGTATATCCATTTTGGAGAAAGAATAACTTAATCTTTGTTCAGTATTTCAAAAATGCAGATGACGTTATCATAACAAATTACTATCTTCTGAGGAAAGGTCTGAAGGTTAACCACCTAAGTAATTTTCCATAGTGAGTTTAAACTTCATGACAACAATCATATTACAGGAATAGGTGCTACGTTTTTCAAGTGGTGGGTTAGTATTCAAGTAAAGGCCCTATATGTAAGATTCTACATGTATTAATCCTTGTTTTTTTTTATTGCCAATGAGCAAATGGGATTTATTCCCTATAACAGCCTGTGGACTGATTTCTATGTGAAGGACTCGGGTCGGTTTTTCCAGGAAAATCCAACGGATGCGAGGTTTCTGCGCGCTCCCGAGATTGCCTTTTCCACAGTGCCTCCGCCAGTAAACCAGAGAAGAAGATCCGAGAGGCTGCAACACTAGCTACGGTTAGCTTAGAAATGGAGTCCGCTAATGTCAGCAAACGACCCACCACAACACAGAGTCCACTAAAAAGTCCTAAGCACAATTTTTTTTTTTCAGTGCAGCCCGTCTGGCCAAACAGCAATGTGACCGACGTCGGGCGAAAACTAGAGTCAACATCGGCCGTGCTTTGGATTCATGGAGGGACCTTAGCATGTTGTTTTAGCTTGCAGCTTGTTGTGTTAGCTTTTTACCACGAAACTGTCTGCAGAAGACCTGAAAAACTGCTGGTTTGAGCCAAAAGTGACAAACAAAATGACTGACAAATATGATTTTGTGATTTTAGCTGGCTAATGTTACTAGCTTGCTTGCTACCACGCACGAATATGGGAATCGTGTAGCATTCTGGGGCGGCGCCGCCATCTTTGCAGGACAGCGTCTCGGTGAAACAATTCTTTTGAACGTGAAACTGCTTCATTCAGTGTTTTCGCTGGTTTGGAGAGAAGGAGACCTCTGTGGATTCGGCTCCCAGTAAAAACTTCCTGAACATCTGGATCTTAAGTTATCAGAGATACAAGCTGAGCAAACGTTAGCTTGTTTCTTTAGCTTGTTTATTTATTTAACCTTTATTTCACCAGGCAAGTCAATTAAGAACAAATTCTTATTTACAACGAAGGCCTGGCAAATCCATCTTCATGGGGAATTGGGGGGAAAGGGAGAAAAAAGTAATAATGATAAAAACATTGATTCAGTCATTTCTGGAAAGCATCTATGATTTACACTTAAATCTGAATTTTTTCAACACCTGACCAAACACATTTTGAAAAGCACAAGATAAATTAAGTTTGCTCAAGCTGTAATACAGTAATGCAATATTTTTATTGTGTATAATTTATATTGTATTTTTCTGAACAGAGGCTGCCTGAGACATGGTCATACAGTCAGCTGATTTATCAGTTATCACTTCTTAGTCAATATATCTCAGTCAGTTTAACGCACGTAATGTGATTCCTGTGCTCTTTTCCAATAACATATGACAAGTTCCTCTTTGTAAACTTTGTCTAAAAATAGATTGATCACGTCACATTTTAGCTTTATAGAAGTTGTGGACAACTTGCCTACTGTTTGAACAGGATATTACGCTAGTAGTTCAGTAATCACTAAGTGGACACTGACAGTCAAACTCAAAGATAGATTTTGGATGAAAAATACTTTCCGTTTTCTATTCTGAGAGGAGGGGCGCCTTGCTTGTGTGGGCTTAGTGACACAGCAGTTCTACACCCAAAGTTTACAGTGACTACTCCCACTTTCTGTTTTAGTGATGTGGGGCTCGATGTGAAAAAGAGTATTTTAATATGGCAAGTTGACACATGCCCATTTTCCATGGCCTGTATTAAATAACAGGGAGGCATGCTGGACCTTTAATGATATGAGTCACTTATTAAGTCATGGTATGGCTGTTCTTTGTCAAAGGGACTTCACCACAGCCATGCTATCGCAAGAAAACATTTACAGATTGGTTGTTATCTGATGTAATTGGATTTAACACACAACATGTGTGACGTAACGTGTGCACGCCTATCTTATCCTCTATTACATGTGACATGGTTTGAATGAATAGGATGAGAGTGATAAGGACTAGAAATGAATAAAGATCATACAGTGTGAATGAATCACTTGAGGCTATGATAATATTTGGAGTGAGGCAATTTGTGAAAAACATTAGATCATGTCTCTCTCTTTGTACTGTTCCTCAGAACAAATGAAAAAAGCTGTTCAAACAGGTTTCCATATACCTGTGAAAAGAACAAAGTTATTCCTTTACTGATGTTGGTGGGGGTTTTTTGTGAATGCGCAGGGTGGGACAATAGACTGTTTCAATCTTTCTCTTGCTAGCTTCTGGAAAACTAAGTTACTAAAAAAGTGCACATCAGAGGCAAAAGCTATTGATTGAAACTGAGGTGAAAACTCTCAGAGACTCCACTTTGTTGTTGGGGTTTCAAGCTGAATGTGCAAATGCATACTTTTTCGGGGAAGCGTGGGTGTTTTTCGGAGTAGGGGTAATACCTCTTTTTCTCGCTCCACAGGCATTCCCACGGTGTCTCTCTCTCTCTCTCTCACACACACACACGCAGGCAGGCACACAGGAACACAGGTGATATAAGCTGTTGTCCCACTGTCCTATTGCCTCCAGGCATCTCTCACGGTCATGATATCACCATTAGGTCCAATGATAGCATAAAACTACATTCAAGGCTACTGTATAAATATAACAGTAATGGCATATCACAAGCAAAGGCCCATCAGGTAAATATATAACTAGTATTATAAAGACCCGCTAGTTTTCATCACACATAATCATAAGGTGTTAGGCCCTTGCTCAGTGGTACCTTGGCAGAATTGAGCACTGATTGTATTGGAAATTGAATCAGCAGCCCTTCAACTACTAGGTGGCTGCTCTAACTAGCCTGAATAAGTATAAGAATAAGAATGAAAATTGGTTACAAAATACATAAAGTAAGCTTTTAAAAAAAACATACGAAACTAGAAGGGCACTCGGCGAGCGCAGACGTCCGCCAAATCCAATTGCTTGTTCGTGAGACTTGTTCGTGAGTCAGATCCGGATCTGCTCCAAAGTTTAATGGGTTCTTCCTTGGCCCGGGCTACACCCTTCCACGAAGTTTCATGAAAATCGGGTTTTTCCGTAATCCTGCTGACAAACAGACAAACAAACAAACGGCACCGAATACATAACCTCCTTGGCGGAGTTAACAACACAAGATTAAAAGTGGGAAAAATAAAAAAACTTAAAAGCAAGTCTATAGATGCATTATTATATTTTAAATCAGGTCTTAAAAGTCTATGCATTTTAAGACATGATTTAAAATATGATAATGAATTAGCGAGCATGAATTCCTCAGGCACAGAGTCAATTCACATAGTGATGTGTGCAGAATCACCTTTAGTCCTGAGTCTAGACTGAGGGACAGCCAGGAGGCCCGGAGGATCTCAGGCTGTGGTCTGGTTCATAGGAAACTAACAGGTCTGTAATGTAGCTATAGGGGCCAGTTTGAGCTTTAATTATGTATTATCAGCAAAATCATAAAATGAGTTCCTAATCTAAGTGATAGTAACCAGTGGTGGGATTGCTAAAACTGGGGACACATGGTCTCTTTGTTTGTCTGATACAGGCTGGAGACATGAGAGTGACTTTTAACTGAGGCAGGAAGAGTGGGAGTTGCAGTAGTCGAAATAAAATTAGATTAAAGAGTGGATGACCTACTTCAAATCTATGGAGGATAAAGCCGACTTGATTTATCATTGTTCTTTTTCAACTGTAGGAAGCAAGACTGCACTACTCCTTTTACCCATTCTTTAAAAGACAAGTCAAAGTCAAAAAATCGCTCCTGTAAGTTTCTGGCCAGTGACTTTGTGTTGGAGAATAGATTACCAAGATTCTCCACAACAAAGGCTCAACGCGTACAAGTATGTAAAGCATTTTCCTAACCTTAACTCTAAAATCTCTATCATCTCTATCTCGTGCAGCCCGCATTACTGTGAACTCTGAAGTATATCATCTTATCTCGGCCTTGTCTTGAGGCATAAAAGGAAGCATGGTTAGAGGTCATAGATCTACACTGATTATGAATAGTTATTAAAGAGCTGGCTGTCATCTGACTGCACATGAAAAGTCAAGTTAAAACAATGCAAATAACACTGTGCTAAGATAAATTCTCGTAAGGTAGACAAGGAGTCTGAGTTTGGTCATATCAGCCTCACTTGCTGATGATATTCAGCTGTACATCTCTTTGAAGCCAGATAAGACGGACAAACTGTCTGTTTTGCACGATTGTCTGATTGCCATGAAGGACTGGATGGCCAACAACTTTCTACAGCTTAACGCAGACAAGACTGAGGTTCTTATTATTGCTTCAGACAGAATCGTTTCCAAGGTTGCTCAGTGTATTGGGTCCCTTTCATCAAATGTACGGTCTAACCTTCGAAATCTCGGTGTTATTTTTGATCAGGCTATGTACTTTGATCAACAAAGTACATGTTTTTTCCATCTTAGAAACACTGCCAAACTCAGGTGGAGATAATTATTCATGCCTTTATATCATCCTGCCTGGACTACTGTAATTCCCTTTTCACATGCCTCAGCAAGTCATCCCTGGACCGTGTACAAATGGTCCAGAACGCTGCTGCAAGGCTGTTGACTAGATCCAGCAGGACGTCTCACATCACACCCATCGCAGCTTCCGTACATTGGCTTCCCATCAAGTTTAGGATTCAATTTAAGGTTCTTGTAATCACATATAGAGCCCTGCATGGTCAGGCACCTGTGCACATCTGCAACCTATTCATTACCAGCAGGTCTTCTGACCAGGGCTTAGTGGTTGTCCCTCGCTCTAGGCTCAAAACAAAAGGATATCGAGCCTAAACTGTGGAACACGCTTCCACTGGACTTAAGATCTGCGGTCTCTGTTGACTCATGAAGACTCATCTGTTCAGACTGGCCTCTGTCTAGCCACTAGTGTCTGTAATTCTGTGTATTTTTATGTCCTTTGTATGTTTTATTGTTTCTTACTGTTTGATGCTCTTATTTTAACTATTTTACTCCTGTGAAGCACTGTGTAACTTTGCTCTGTGATAGGTGCTAAATAAATAAACTTTACTCCTACTTACTTGCTTTCAGATTCTTTGGACGCAGCAGTTTTAGTTTTAGCTTTAAGCGATTAAGTGATAAAATTGGAAGAGACTGTAATGTGTTCCAGTTGACCATGTGCTGTGATTCTCAGTTTGGTTTTCTGCTTGTCTTTGAGTTTCTCCTACTTTCCTTTGTGTGTGACTTTATTGATTTTCTTCTATTGCGTACCCAGTCTCCGCTCTGCACTGTAATAATTATGAGACCATGAGACCACAGCTCATTAGTATAAAATCTGCCACAAAGACACCTCGGAGTTTCTGCTCGTTAATATTATAAAAAGGTACATTCTCTACTGCCCTAAATACAAATTAGACCACCAAAGTTTCCTGACACAGTAGCAGTGTGTGAAAATGGATGTGACTGGCGGTGTGCTACACGCTGCGGAAATAGTGAGGCAAAGGCAAACCACAATCAACCGAGCAAAGCCTTTTACTGTTTCATTTTCTTCTATCCAATTTTCCATTTTTTTGAGGTTTCAGTAGGGCCCGTGTTCTGTCAGCATGCCTGTTATCACATGTAGCCTCTTGAAGGCAAGAATCCACTCCAAAAAATAATTCAAACAAGCTATTCCTTTGGTCTGGGAAAGCTCAGCCTAGATTTGGAGAGAAGAACAAAGCAAAAAAGAGCAATAAATAAGACTCTCTCGCAGCTCCGGGTTTTGTCTCTTGATGACATCACAGATGAGTCTTCTTTCATGGAACAAATTTCACAAATATTTAACTCTAATATTTAGCAATTATCGTCTATGTGTGCATTTTTATATGTATGTTCACTTTCCCCCCCATTAACCTTTGTCTTTAATCCCCCCTCAATCATTCAGTTCATTCATTTAGTTCATTAATTCATTCATTCTTAAATTATGTTTCTTTGATCCTTGTGACTTTCACACTTGATATTGTATCATTGCGTCATTATCGTGTATTTTTCTAGTTTCAATTACGAACTGGGGATATTTGTGGGATGAATCATATTCTTCAGGTTTAGATAATAATCCAGATCTTAAGAAGCTACAATTTTACCACTTAGCAAAGGTCTTTATTGCCCTCCTGTGGTTGCAATCTGAATTGCAGGCAATGGGATACTCAAGTGCCAACATCTTGCTTAAAATGACTTGTGTACTAAAACTCTTGGAAATGACAATCGTATTTGCTGCATGTACAGCGGTTCCCAAAATGAAGTGGGGGCCACCAGGGGTCCTTGAGAGACTTCCAGGTGCTGTGATCCCCAGTAAATTAAGGTTTAATGTCATGATTATTTCTCTCCCTATAAGCGAGCACAATGAAAGAATGTATCAGGATGACTGTTTTGAGCATATGTTTTGATCATGTAGTTCGCTCTCTCCATTGTGGTTATCATCCCGTCTACAGGTGGTCAACAAATCAACTGCCAACAGCTAACAGTGGATGACTGTTGCTGTAGCTCTCGCATTCTTCTATTGTTCTCCTCTTTTTATTATTCCCCTGTTATTTTCCTTTCCCCCCTTTTTTTCTTCTCAGCACACACCTTGGCAGAGCCTGGACACCCTGGAGATAGTAACAGTGGGGAGGATAAGGCCTAAACTGAACTTCATCCCAGACGACACCTCCCACACCCTCTATGGCGACCTGATGACCCTCCACCTCATTCCTACAGAAGTGCAAGATAGAGGACTTTAGGTGCTCTTTTTACTGCCTTTAGACTGACTGTTCAATGCCTCCTGTCCAAACAGCCCCAGTCTCAGCAAACCTAGGAGGGTGCTGAAGACTGGACTGCTCTCTGCTGGACCAAGATATTCTCTAAAGTCAGCACATATGACACTTTCTCTATACATTAGGTACCTCGATCCATGTTCTGCTCATTTCCATTCCACAGATCAGATGGGGTTTCTAGGGACAAAATCCTATAAAACTGGGGGCAGTGGTTTAATGTGTAGACTATACAGCTCTGGAAAAAAGTAAGAGACCACATCAAAATTTTAAGTTTTGCATTTCATGGGTATGTGTCTGTAAAATCGAACTTTTATATTTTATAGAATTTTTCTTTTATGAACTATTGATCAAATGTTATTGTAATTTCAACAAAAATATCCTCAATCAGAACATTTATTTGCAGAAAATGTTTGGGTTTTTTTATACCAAAGAATACACATTATACGCAATTATACACAATAATACAGAGTAAACAAGTTTATACCCATAAATAAATCGTAAAAATAAGTGTCTTCGCTTGGGGAGGCTTCAACAATCAGTATTTGGCGGAGTAACCCGAATCTTTATCACAACATCTGGGGTGTATACTGTGTTTTTACAGATCTGTGTAAATATGTACAAGTTTGGGCCAAAAGAACTACAAATCCCTGCAATCTCTATTCAGTGATTGGTCAGCCCAACCAACATCTGATTGGACAGCCTCAGCAAAGTCTCCTGTGATTGGTTGCGGGTGGCCATGTTTGCAGTTCCAGCTGTCTTGATGTGGAGCTAGCTAGCCGGTTAGCGGTCGGAGCTGTTTATTTTATTTTGGGGTAAATTATCGTCCCACTCCGGCACCCCGTTCATACCGAGTTATCTGTAAAGTCGCAATGCCGGTTCACTCCCGGGAGAAGAAGGAGAGTAACCACGAAGAAATGGAGGTGGATTTTCCCGAGCAAGACGGCAGCAGCACAGACGAAGAGGACACCGTTAGCTCGTCCGTGTCTGAAGATGGAGACAGCTCGGGTAGGAAACCATATCATCTAGGCCTAAGATACCAGTCCACAGCTAACTTCAATACGCATGCTATCTGTCGGTTTTAAGTTCAACAGATTCTGCGGGGTGCCACTGAAAATTAGCCGACATGTTGACCAGGGAGATGGTGATGGGGGCTGATGGGATGTTGGTGGTGATGTTGATGTTGATGTTGCTGGTGGTGGTTGAATACGAAAGCTCAGTGCAGTTGGGAGTGTGGAGACAAGCGATGGAGGTGATGCTACAGCTTTCATGTTTCCATGCGAACAGAGATGGATGATGAAGACTGTGAGAGGAGGCGGATGGAGTGCCTGGATGAGATGACCACCCTGGAGAAGCAGTTCACAGACCTGAAAGAACAGTAAGTTTCCTCCTCAACAATTATGAATGTTGCATGGATGGTGAGACTCACTTTGAACACGGCTGGACTGGAAGATCGGAAGAGCACACGTCTG